>JAJLRX010000249.1:0-99102 GCA_030567275.1 Hanseniaspora lachancei | reverse complement strand
AACGGAAACGAATGTGTTATTCTTGACAGTGACGACGAGGACAACATTGATTTTTTCAGTGATTCAAATATTGATAAGGAGCAAGAGAACAGTTTAAGCAGATTTTCGAACATTTCATTCAACAACTTCATCATCATGTGTCAATCAATAGGAATAGATCTCACTTCTCAGGATATTTTTATCCCCATTCTTTTATTCAACAACATTTTTAATTCGGATCATTATGAACTTGGTGACGAGTTCTTGTTTTACTTAGGCCAACACTTCTACCAGACATTTCTGGTTAACAATCCTCATATCTCTCCAGGGTACAACAACTTACAAGACTTCAAGCAGTTCATCGAAACTTCATTCAACTCCATATTCATTGCCACGAGCTATTTCATTCAGTATGACCACAGTGCCAATTGTGACATTTGTAGAGTGTATTCCTTTGATCTAAAGGATCTACTAAACAGTATTCAGCTGGAACTTTCCATGAATGATAACTATGAGGACGTCATAGCAAATCCTAAAATTGAAATGAAGCTTTCCAAGTACAACTGTAATTTGGTGACTTCCATTCTTCAAAAAATTTCAAGCTCTTCTATTTTCACCAACAGCTTTATCTTTAAAAACCAAATAATATTTGATTCATGTATCTACTTTTGGACTTCAGACATGAGCATATGGAAATACATGTTTGGATACTTTGATGGGAATTTACCAAACCCAAACCCTTTTCCTACTTTGAACACCTTCAGGGAAAATAATGTGGCCCTTTACGACACTGCAAAGTTAAGTCGAGAGAATGGAATCATCAATGCGTATTTGTTGCTTATGTACAACATCGAGAATCTAAGCATCTTTCCATATCACATCAACAGTGAAGTGTCAAGTTTCCAAGACCATCAATGTTGCAATCTATTGATATTTGGGAGATTCTTCAAGGTCAATCGCGACCAAATCCCTTACGAGTCTCAATACTTGGGCCTATTGGAGAGTCCTGAGAAAATATACCAACCGGATTTCCCATATAAAGAAAAATCCAGATCAAATGTTTTTGCTTTGAAAATCATCAGATACATAGACAAGTACAGGATTGCTGCCAGACAAGAGTTGTTGCTGTTGTATTTGATCAAAGAAAAGGATCCCGCTGGAAACAAGAACTGTTTGATAATAGACGCATCACTGGACATGAAAGGTCACATAATGATACTTGCTCCTTATTATCCTTGTTCGGTGTTTGACTTCAGCAGTTCCAATGCATTGGCTTATTTCCCATTGAGTCAAACAAAGCTGATAACAAAGCAACTTTTCGAGGCCATTGACTTCTTACACTCATTGGGATTCATTCACACGGACTTGAAGCCTGAGAATATGGTCTTTGAAACACAGGACTTGCTTTACTGCTATGAAGTAAGTGAATCGGTGAAGAATACATTGTCAAGTAGAAGACTGAAGGCCAGTGGTGGCATGCGAAAGTTGTTGAGAACACCTAAGATAGTCCTTATTGACTTTGGAACCTCGTTGAAAATGGACACTTATCACCCTGATATCATCTGCACAAGACACTACAGAGCCCCGGAGGTTATTCTTGGCTATGACTATGATTTGAAGTCTGATGTTTGGTCACTAGGGTGTATACTCTATGAGTTCATCATCGGTGAGGTTTTGTTCCACATGCACAACAATGAGGCACACCTGATCATGATTCAAATGCTGATGAACACGACATTGAGATATGACATGCAGAGATCCAAATTCAGGAACCTGAAGGTATATTCTAAAAATTACAACAACCAACTCAACAAGGACACAAAGGCAATCAAGTACCTGTTCAACACAAGGGACAACTGCGATTTCAACTGGGATATTTTCATCAATCCAAAGATTGAAAGTGCAAATGCTTTGATAGAAGAAAACAGAAGCAATGAGCTGATCATTGACGAAAACAGATGCAACTATGAATTGAAGGCTAAGGAAATAATTGAAGGCACCAAGAGATTGGACATAACCATCAGTTCCAAGCTGAGGTATCTGCACGAGGTCAGCACCTATGACTGGCTGAAGCTGATAAACTTTGAAAAGATTCTGAATGACAACTGGAGGGACATTTTACAAAATAACCATGGGAAGATTATGAACAATGAGATGTTTGTGTTTGACTATCAAAACGTTGTTGCAACTCATTTGTGCTTGCCCACAGACATATCACTGGATGCCCTGTTTGACAATGAAATAGACAAAACATTCATGAACTTTGACAACAACCTAAGGTTTTACAACAATCAATTCCATTGCCTGAAGCAAATCATTGTTGATAATTTTCATCTTTTCGACAGCATCGAAAGTTTTGACAAGTACATAATCAACATGATACTGATCAGTAAGCAGAGCAATGGCAGCTACACGGACTGTTTGGATCAGTTTGATGACTTCAAGGATGGTCTGTTCAAGGCATTGAACTTCAAAAACACAAAGTTTTTGGACTACAAGCTATTCAAGAGTTGGTACCTGTTCATTGACTTGCTGAGATGCTGCTTTGTTATTAATGAACACGAAAGATTGTCCATCACTGAACTGCTGGAGCATCCCTTTTTCAAGGACAGCAAAAGCAACTTTGATGAATTCGGCAATGAAATTAAAAGCCACATAAGCAACTCAGGGATGTTTGGGTACGACAGCAGCGATGAAAAAACAGACTCCTTGTCCAATGAAAACACAGACAGTGAGACTGTTGACATCAGCGATGCTGAGGATAACGTCATGATCTGGGATGTTGCAACAATGGTCATGTATTTTGACAAGTTGGTTCTGTACTGGTATTTGAAAGACATGTAGTTTAGTCCTTATATTAGTAATTGAACTTATATATATATTAAAAACAAAAAATATAGAAAATAGAAAAAAAAAAATAAATTAGTAGTGTAAAGCAAACAGATAAGTCAGTAATCGGTATCGAGGTAATCATCATCGCTGTTACCAGAGATGACAATCTTCTACAATTGCACTAAACAAATTATTGTTATATTTTTCAATATTCAAACACCACTAACCGCTGTTCATTCCCATTTAACTCCGAGAAGTTAAGAACAAGATTTCTTATAACAGCGTCGAACGGGGACAGAAAACTGTCGTTCCCAATCTCTAGATTAATACGATTTTTTGAATGAGGAGAAATTTTTTTGAAACTTTTCTTCAATAAGCGTAGCTTATGGTGTGTGGTTCACACAATATCTTCTCTGGTGAAAAGATATGTGAGAGCACGCTACCATGTTCGTGATATAGTTGTCCACCGAATTTCCCACCTGTGAAGAAGAAGGACTCTTTTTTTTTTTTTTTTTTTTTAAGAGTCTCCAAAGTCACGTGAAAAGCCACATAATGCTAGTAATGAATCATAGAATATTTTGAGGCACTTCTTAAATACGAAAAGAAATTTGATTAAGAAGAAGAAAGCAGATGGTAGCGTACCAACCTTTTTTTTTTTTTTTTTCATTTTAAACTTTTTTTTGTACTACAAAAGAAGTACTTTTCTTCCATAAAGCCATTTCTTCTTTTAAGAAATGCAAAATATTCGTATAAGTCATTACCATAGTCATGTGATAATCACGTGATTTTATGTGCTAACAGGTTAATGTAGAACTAATATATCTATGAGATTTACACTATTCCAAAGATTTTACAAGCAGATATAAAGGTTCAAAATCACTAATTTTTTCACATATAAAATTAATCACAATTAAAAAAATAAAATCAAAAGATTATTCTTAAACAAACAAAACAAAAAACAAAAGCCCAAACACTTTAAATAAACTTATATACCAATTACTTTTTCATGGACTTTATTTGCTTCACTTGCTGATGTAGCTGAGCAATAATCTCACTGATCTTCATAAATGCCTCAAACTCATTTGTGACTGTGTCCATAATCAAAATCAATCCTTGGTTGGCATCATTCGTAACTCCCTCGTCCTCGTTATTGAATAGCTGTGCGTTCAATGAGTTCATGGACAGTTCTAGATGTTCGAGTAACTCACCCAATTCATTGCTTTTGCTTTTCATTTTCATCAGACTCTTCATCATCAGTCTTTCCAGATCATCAACGCTTATCAAGAAGTTCACTGGATCCAACAATATCTGCTGTAACAGCAGCTGAATAACTTCACAATCATTGAATATCTCCTCAATGTTGTTTCTGATTTTATTTGTTTTGTTGAAGTTCATTAGCAAGGTTTCCTTCACTTCAAAGTGTAGATTACTCAAAAACTTCAAGTCCACTGGTATACTCTCTATCAATTCTGAGTGACGAGCATACTCAGTTTTTATTTGGTATGCTGTCATCAACTGTGTTTCCAGGTACTTGTTCAAAAGCTTTATTTCGGTCTTCAGCTCCTCTGGCAGCTCCTTGATTCTCGTTGTTGGTGTGATGTTCAAGTTCTTCAATAACGGCAAGTAACTGCTATGTGTTTCAGTTGCTGTGTTGTTTTGTTGTCCAAACGAGCTTCCGTAATTGGTGTTTTGCTGCCCCAATAAGCTTCCGTTGTTGGTGTTTTGCTGTCCAAACAATCCACCAGGACTTGTTCCTGTATTGACATTGCTTTGACCAAATAATCCACCTGTTGCTGGTGTGTTGTTGGTCTTGCCAAACAAGCCTCCTGTTGTTGTTCCTGTATTGGTATTGTTTTGACCAAATAACCCACCTGTTGCTGGTGTGTTGTTGGTCTTGCCAAACAAGCCTCCTGTTGTTGTTCCTGTATTGGTATTTTTTTGCCCAAATAGGCCACCTGTTGCTGGAGCAGTGGTACTGTTATTTTGACCAAATAAGCCACCTGCGGCTGGAGTAGAAGTGCTGGTCTTACCAAATAACCCTCCAGTGCTTGGTCCGGAAGTAGCAGTGTTTTGTCCAAATGATCCACCTGTAGTTGAACCAATGTTATTATTTGAATTAGTGTTATTTTGACCAAATAATTCACCTGTTGCTAAAGCATTACTATTATTGTTCTGACCAAATAGTCCGCCTGTTGCTGGAGCAGTTGTGTTGTTGTTTTGACCAAATAATCCACCTGTTGCTGGAGCAGTTGTGTTATTGTTTTGACCAAATAATCCACCTGTTGCTGGAGCATTACTATTATTGTTCTGACCAAACAGTCCGCCTGTTGCTGGAGCAGCGTTGTTATTGTTTTGTGAGCCAAATAAACCACCTGTTGCTGGAGCAGCGTTGTTATTGTTTTGACCAAATAAACCACCTGTTGCTGGAGCACCGTTGTTATTGTTTTGAGAGCCAAATAAACCACCTGCTGGGGTTGAAGATTGCTGACCAAACATTTGGTTATTATCTTTTTATTCTTGATAATAAAAGGTTTTTGGGTCTATAGTATACTATTTGTGTTAGTGTTAAGGCCAGAACTGATGTAAATAAAAAAGAATATTAATATATTGAAAAAAAAAAAAAGAAACAGTTCATTTGTTTTCTTTTTATGAACACATGGTAGCGCGTTTGCCACCATAGTTTCTTTCATGAACCTCAGAAAGATTATCATTCTCAAATTTTTTCAATATGAACTACATTCACAATTCTGGCTACAATATTCTGAGATACTGATATAAAATTTACCATACCCTGTTGAAAAAAGGCAAATATGATGGGACAATATCATATAACTATTCTCCTCATATGAAGATTAATAGTATAATGCCTTTGAAAATGTATTTCTGTTATGTGATAAATTTCTGTCGGCCTTTATTCTTTGGGGGAGAAAATTTTTTTTTTCTTCACCAACTGGGGTGTGTTGGTTGTGGAATCTGCAAAACTTGGATTGTTTTTATTTTTTGTAACACCCTTCACTTTTATAACATTTATTCAAAATTGTTTCATCTGAACTAATATATATTAACAATAACATATTAAATAAAACCTACAATTCTCTGTAATTAACGACATTTAATTATCTACTTTATAACAATACTCTATATTTTGTGATATCTCTTAACATTAACAGAAATGGGTATTCCAAAATTTTATAGATATATCGCCCAAAGATGGCCTGCAATTCAACAAGAAGTTGAATCCAATGATACCATTCCTGAGTATGATAATCTTTACCTGGATATGAACTCTATCTTACACAACTGTACAAGAACACCTTCTGTCAATGTGGTCTTAACAGATGAAATGGTTTGTCAAAAAGTTTTTGCCTACATTGACCACTTATTCAACTATGTTAAACCACAATCCACAGTTTACTTAGCTATTGACGGTGTTGCCCCAAGAGCCAAAATTAATCAACAAAGATCTAGAAGATTTAGGGCTGCTCAGGAATTTGAAGAGGCCAGAGATGAAGCTATAGAAAATGGTACTTATATTCAACCACCGCCAGAAGATGAAAACACATTTTATAAAAGTTCTATTTCCCCGGGTACTGTATTTATGGCCAAAATGTCGGAGCAATTGAAGTACTTCATTCATGATAAAGTTTCAAATGATAACTCTTGGAAGAATATCAACGTTATTTTTTCTGGTCATGAAGTTCCTGGTGAAGGTGAACATAAAATCATGGAATTTATAAGATCCTTGAAATCTTCTCCGAATTACAACATTAATACAAGACATTGTATTTATGGCTTAGACGCTGATTTGATCATGTTAGGTTTGGTCACGCATGAACCTTATGTCTCTATTTTGAGAGAGGAAGTTCTATTTGGTAAAGAGAGTGAAAAAGTCGTTTCTTTGGATGTTCAAAAGTTTTATTTACTTCACATTTCTATAGTCAGAGAATACTTAAAGTTAGAATTTGACACCCTTGTTAAGGACATGCAATTTGAATACGATTTCGAAAGAGTGTTAGATGACTTTATTCTAGCCATGATGGTTATAGGTAATGATTTCTTACCACATCTTCCTGGACTAGAAATTAACAAAGGTGCCTTTGATTACATTTTACAAGGTTTTAAGTCTATTTTCCAAGATTTAACAGGCTATATGTCTGAGAATGCCGTAATCAACTTTGAAAAGTTCAGTGTATGGGTCAACTTTTTAGCTAGCATTGAAGAAGCCACTTTTGAAAAGCAAGACATTGATGTAACTTGGTTTAACGAAAAACTAATAGAGCTGTCTCAAGAAAGTGAAATAAAGAGAAACTCCATTGGAAGAACTGTTTTAGTTAAGGATCAAAAGAAAATGATTGGTTATTTAAGAAAATGGGTTTATAAAAATGCTCAAACTTTGCTAGGTCCTGAAATTTATCAAAACCCACCAACATTAAATTTGAACGAAAACAACATAAAAGTTAATGAGTTTGATTCAGAAAACTTGGAACTACTAAAGACTTTTGCTCATAAGTTACATTACAACTTAGTTCATTCAGCTTCAACTGGTGAATACTTTTTGAAGATGTTTGTTGAAGAGAAGTACCAACATGAAACAGAAACGCAAGAAGAGATGGAAGAAAGAGTCAGGGATGCTAGACAAATATTCAGGAACTATGACCATTCCGTTGTCTTTGAAGATCAAAACACTTTAAATGAAAAGAAGTTAATGATTGAGCAAAGATTTGATAGCTGGAAAGCAGGTTATTATAAGAAAAAAATGGATATGGATTACATAAACAACCCCCATGATGTAGTTAAACTATCTGAGAACTTTGCAGAGGGTCTGCAATGGGTCATGTACTACTACTACAGAGGTTGTGCCTCTTGGGATTGGTATTATAAATACCATTATGCTCCTAGAATATCTGATTTAGCTTCCGGTTTTCAAAATAAATTTGAATTTGAACTTGGCCAACCTTTGTTGCCTTTTGTTCAATTGATGGCTATTCTCCCACCATTATTCAAAATCAATGTTCCTTCTGCATATAGACACCTAATGGTTGATGAGAACTCACCAATAATTGATGCTTATCCTACTGACTTTGAAATTGATTTGAATGGTAAAAGACAAGCTTGGGAAGCTGTTATTTTATTGGATCCTATAGATATAGAGAGATTGAAAAAGGCTATGGAACCATACAACCACTTGTTGACGGATGAAGAGAAGAGAAGAAATTCTCATGGCACTGACTTAATCTTTATCTACGATGCTCAAATTGACAACGTTTATCAATCTCCATTAAAGGGCATGTTCAAAAGTTTACCAAACAACCACTGTATTGAACAACCTTACATTTTACAAAAATTACCATTGGACAAAATTCAGTTTGGTTTGCATGAAGGTGTTCAGGTTGGTCAGCAATCATTCGGTTCCTTCCCAAGTTTGCATTATTTACCATTCTCCTTCAATACCGAACACAATGAAACCAGAGTATTCAATATGGCTTCCAGAGATTTATCAGTTGTTTTGCACTTTGATCAAAATGACGTTTCAACAGTCAATGATGAAACCATCATTCATTCTTATCTAGGCAAGAATGTTTATACCAGATACCCAAACGTTAGATTATCTAAGGTCCATTCCATTTCAACTGATGATGGAAGATTTTTCCTGGACCAGCATGGCAAAGTTTCCCATACTCCTCATAAAAACGTGGGCAACTTCCATAGAGATGCTGCTAGAATCGAAAACAATTTGAAGTCAAGATTTGCGTTTGTTATCGGTAAAGTTAGATTTTTGTTTGAAGTGTTGCCTGTTGAAGGTGTTGTTAGAACTGATGATGGTTCTTATAAGCTCTCATTCCTTACACCAAACGAACCTGAAATATACCCATTCCAACTTATTGTTGATCAAGTTGGCAATGATGACGTCAGGTTTGTTGAAAAGGATGCTGTTCCAATAGAAGATGAATTCCCTATTGGCTCTGAGCATATCTTTTTAGGGGACTTTGCCTATGGTGCTCCATCAGTTGTTGCTGGTTATTCCGAAGACAAGAAAACATTGAAGTTAAAAGTTGATACTTCCAATGTTGCTGACAATTCCATTCAATTTGTTAAGAAAGTTGCTGAAGCTGACAAACGTGCTTTGAGATACTATCAGCAACACCAAATTATCAAGATGTTTGATTTGTCACCACTGTTTTTTTCCAGAATAATAGGAAAGTTTGTTGTCATGTTCAAAAATCAAAAGTTAAACATTGGATTTGGTTTGGTTCACATGTTGGACAACATGAGAGCACTAGGCTATGCTGAAAAGGGTACATCCTGGGTCTTTTCAGAGTTGATTGTTACTTTGTTCAATGAGTTCAAAGGTAAATGTCCGTTATTGTTTAATGGTATCAACAACTATTTGAAAAATATACCTAAAGGTAAAACCCTCCCTATGGTAGTACTTGATGATTTGTGTGAGGGCAGAACCAAGGAACTAGACGCTGAGTTGGAAAGCTTCAAGCCCTGGAGAAATGAAATCAAAGATAACACTGTTTACGTCTCAGTTTTCTCAAAATCTTTGTCCAGAAATGCCATGTCTGAAGTTGAAAAAATTGCTATTATGAACAACAGCATTCAATCCAAGGCTCCTGTATACAAGAAGCTTGCTTCTGTTCCACCCAGTGCTATTATGGATCCAGAGCAAGCTTACGGGTTATTAAGAACACAAAGATTTGACCTAGGTGACAGAGTGGAATACATTCAGCATCACGGTAAAATCCCATATGGTTCTAGAGGTACTGTTATTGGTTATTTGCATGAAGGTACAGTAACAAACATTCAAGTGCTATTTGATCAAGAAATAGTCTCAGGTAACACTTTGGGTGATAGAATACAAACCACCAGAGCTATTCTGTTGGGTAAGAGTACTTTGTTGAATATTACCTCAAGAATGTTGATATTCAAGGATCCTACAGCCAAAGTTGCTGACAAGCAAGCGTCTGAAATCAACAAAGTCAATGAAGAAGCGAAGAAAAAGAAAGCCAGGGAACTGCTACGTGTTATCAAAGGAAAGGATTCTCAAAAGCCACCAGCTCGTTTAATTGATAAGACAGGTGGATTGAAGAAGAAACACGAAAATCAAAAGCCACAAGAGTTTTCCGACAAGAAAAAGGCTAATGATTCAAAGACAAAGAATCCCAATTCTTCTGTAAAGACTCAAAAGAAGAAGGGGGTTCCTAAGACTAATAAACAAAAGAAAGATGGAAAATCTCATCAGAAACCTAAGACCCAAGCTGACAAGAAAAAGTCTGCTTCAAAGCAAGTTGAAAGAGTAGCTGAGTTTAAAGAAGCAGAAAGTAAACAATAAAATACAAAGTGGAACCAAAAAGAAATTATTTGCTTCACTTTGGCGGGGTGTGTTTTGGATAAAATACCCCAAATAATATATATCGAGATAACCGTGAATCAAATCTCCAGATCCAGTCCGTCATCGTTTTTTTGCTTGTGTTTTTCCAGTTTCAGTCTTTGATCAGTTTCAAGAAACTTCTTTTCAAACCCATTAGATCTGTCTATTCCATCCCAGAAAAAGCCAGGTTTGATGCCAAATCTGTTTCGGGGTACATAGATAGAACTGTCTGATGGGGTATATTTCCTAAAGGATGCGATCACGCCTCTCTGTTTCTTAACGATTTTGTTGACATTTATATTGTGATTTCTTGGAGGTTTGTACATCTTAAGAGGGCTTTTATCATGGTTTACATTCTTAGAGTTGGGAGCTGAGCGCCTGAGACTTTTGGATTCATTTTTCTTGGCGGTTGAAGATTTTGGGGAGTTTGCTTTGGTTTTGCTGGCTATGTAATCTTTGAAGGATATCGTTTTAGACTGATTTTCAGACATTATTTTCTTGTTTTTTTTGGGCAGAGCAAATTAGGTGATTTTAAATTAAGAGAGTCAAAGATTGATTGGAAACTTTGATGGCCTTAGTTTGTGATGGTACATAAGATCTGTAATTTTGTTGTTGTCAATAACCATGCAGGTAAAGTTTTCCACTCAAGAAGTTATGATGGATTGCCTTTTTGGATTATTTTTTTTTATGGGGGGTTTTTTTTTTTTTTTGGTTAACAATTAAATTCTCGGACTTAGAAGATACTGGTGATATGTGGCTGGCACTGCCGCATTACTCATTTATCATTTATGATTTATAGCGTAGTAGATTGATCACAATGGCAACTGATTGGTATATAAATTTGTTAGTATTTATAGAGCAAAATGAAGTGAAATTCTCAGCATTCTACAAATGTGAAATTACTACGTGTTATCAATAACTTTTTTTTTTTTTGTATGGCTACATTTCGGCTCGAGATGAGCTTGGACGACTGTGCTGAATGTGACGCGTTAGGAAAATGAAAATTTCTTAAGTTACATACACAAATCTAAAAAGAATAATGTTGATTCCCAAACATACAATCACTAACCTAACCAATGAAGAATATATTTAAATTGCTTGATGATTTGTCAAGTGAAGAACTGTGGCTCATAGTTGAGTATGCGCAGAACAAACTAAAAAGTAACAGCACAAAAATAGATAGACATTTGACATCAACACAACCTGAAATCAACAGCCAGGATGAGTTCATGGAAACCAAAAATGAAGCTTCGTTTACTCAGCTGGATGATATGGATGTAATGGATAATGTTAATGACGAAAGCTTCGTTGTTGTTGAAACAAAGTATTTAAAAGTGGAAGATGTTCAAAAGCAAGTAACTAACAACGGAACCAATCATATGAATGATTTGAAAAGGAAACTAAAGGAAATAGACAATCTTATCAATGCGCCTTATAGAATAGGGAAACGGGTTAGGGCCAAGACAAAAAATGAACAGAGTCTAAAGACGGAATTATACAATGAGACTCAAAGTAGTAACATTAAAAAAGACAAAGTGCCACCATTTAGAAAATTTGATCCCAATCAGAGAATTGATGAAAAGAACTCTGAACATTATCCAAATGTATTGATTGTGGATGAGCTACTGGATGATGAAGACAATTTACCTACGGAATTAAGTAAAGAGGAATTCAGAAGAAAAAACCTATTTACGTTCCTGTCATACTACAAAGATTATGGCTGTGGTCCTAAACTCACATTAAACTACAACCCCATAAGATTGATGCCTTGGAGAATCCAAGATTTCAAAATGAATGAAATGAGTGAGTATGGGAAAAAAAAAGAGATCAAAAAGACCAAAGCTTACTGGGAAAATAAGAAGAAATGGGGAGAATACAAGTCCACAAATGGTGATGATTTCAACGACAGGTATTTTGAAAGCTTTTACATGTTTTTTGACAACATGAAAAATGTTGAGAATCCCTTGAGGAGTGTTGATAGAATATCTTATCCTAGCACATTAGAAATGAAGCAGGACAAGTACTATCTGAGTGTTTATGAGTACAACGAGTGTAAAAAGATGTTGTTGTTGGCAATAGACAAGACTGTTCCGCAAGAACAGAGAGGGTATTTGTTCCGAGAACGAGCATTGAATCAGCTAGTTGACAGTGGGAACATTGATATAGATTTTGACACTGTTGTTATCAGTTACATGAAGAATATAGTTAACCATTGAAGTGTAAGTCCGATAAAAAGAGGGGACGTTGCCATAAATGCATATACTTCTTTTTCGGAAATGACGAATTGTGTGAAATTTTGACAAGGGGTAGAGAAAGGCGGCTAACCCAAATAAAAATGACACCATCAAAAATTAATTACTGGTTTTGGGGTGCCCGATAGGGGGAAAAAGTAAAGTGACACACTTACAGCTGGAAACAGAAAAAAATAGTTCAAGTAAAAATGTTCATCTTTCTGTTATGGTAGATTTCCTGTTTGTTTTTTTTTTTTTTTTTTTTCTCTCCCCTTTAATAAGAGTAGTACAACCTCATGTGCACTCTGATTAATAAAGGAAAGCAGATGTGAAAACCTAAAACAATTAGGATTTAAATACAACCCATTACCATTCATATATATCAACAATGAGTGAAACATCCTCTTTGAAAAGAAAAAAGCCACAGCAACATATCGTTGGTGTACATTACTCCCTTGGAAACAAGATAGGTGAAGGTTCCTTTGGTATAATTTTTGAAGGTATGAATCTTCTGTACAACAACTCCAGCATGACCAAATATGTGGCTATCAAGTTTGAACCTAAAAAGTCAGACACACCGCAGTTAAAAGATGAATATAGATCATACAAGATTCTTAAAAATCAACCTCATGTGCCTAAGGTGTATTACTATGGCCAGGAAGGTTCAAACAATATTCTTATTATAGATTTGTTGGGACCATCCTTGGAGGATTTGTTTGAATGGTGTGGCAGACAGTTTTCTATCAAGACATGTACTCTTCTGGCTATACAGATGATAGACACTTTGAAGACCATCCATGCAAACAATTTGATTTATAGAGACATCAAGCCTGACAACTTCTTGATAGCTGAGTACCAATTGACGTCCTATATATCCAACTCATCAAGCTCCAGCATCAAGAGTTACAACTCCTCAAGCCACACAAGTGCAGGGAAAATTGTTTGTAATAACTCTAACAATCCGAACAAGGACCCAAACTATGTGTACATAGTGGATTTTGGAATGGCTAAGCAATACAGAGATCCTATATCCAAGCAACATATTCCTTATAGAGAAAAGAAGTCATTAAGCGGAACGGCCAGGTACATGTCCATAAACACTCATCTTGGAAAGGAGCAAAGCAGAAGAGATGATTTGGAGTCATTGGCGCATGTGTTCTTTTACTTCCTCAGGGGGCAGCTTCCTTGGCAAGGGCTCAAGGCTGCGAATAACAAACTGAAATACGAAAAAATAGGCAAAACCAAGCAGGCATCAACAGCTGACTTCCTGTGTATGAACGGGAAGATACCTTGGCAGTTTGGAGAGATTCTGAATTATGCTAGAAGGTTGAAGTTTGAAGAGGAACCAGACTATGATCACTTGATAAGAATACTGTACTCTGTGTTTGAAGAACTGAATATAGAAAACGATGGCAGATACGATTGGATGGATTTGAATGGAGGCCGGGGCTGGGATATAAGGCTGAACAAGAGAAACAACCTGAATGGATACGGTGGAGGCAACACCAACAACAACCTCATCAACAACGGTGGCAAGTACCGCCAGCACTCAGCATCCAACAGACAAAGGCCAATGGAAAATCTGAAGCAAATCCAAAAAGACACACAACGATTGGAAAGCCAGCAACAGCAGGCCCTGAGACAAAAGAAATCCTTCCAAAGCGAGAATGAGAACATGAGTGAAAGAAGACGCAGCGAGGAACTCAAGGCATACTACCTGAGCCACTCAAACAACACCATTTCCATGAGTCCGAACAACGAGGGGTACCAGTCCTTTGAAAGCAAAAATAAAATGAGATACTCGAGAATGGTCAGTGATCAGCAGTATGGATCCATCCCAAACAACACGCGGTACAAGGGACAGTTGATTCCAAACGACAAGCAAAACGGACTGATATACGAGGAAGAGCAAGATCTCGAGGCAGGCTTGCTTCAGGATTATGACGAAAATGGTTATGATAATGGAGAAACCGTTGCTGGTAGGATCAAGAAGGTTTTCTGCTGTTGTTTCATGTAATGATATTTTTTTATATAGGGTTATTTGTTAAGAGTGTAGATATTTAATGTTCAAAACTAAGGAAGTTTGAAATTTTTTTTTTTTTTTTTTTTTTTTTTTTTTTTTTTTTTTTTTTTTTTTTTTTTTTTTTTATTTTTTTGCTTTTATTATCCTCTTTATATATAATTATATACACTTGTATCTGCATTGATTATAAACCTGACCAGAAATAATCATCATCAATCGCAACATCGTCCTACAGTGGCAAGTAAGTCGATGAGTTACCGACTAAAACAGAGTATTTGCCCTTTTCCAAGTGCCACTGCTTTCTGATCTCATTGAAGTAGGAAAAGGAATCCTTTACAGATAACTTGAATCTAACGGCAGCTTGTTCATTTGGAGACAAATAGACTTTATCAAACTCCTTCAACTCTTTAGGAACCCTAGGAACTTGGGACTCATCAACTCTTGAGGTGTAGATTTGGACAACTTCAGACCCATCACAAGAGCCTGTGTTTTTAACTGTGACTTCCACAATTAGGTCGTTTCCTTCCAATGATGTCTTTAAATTCGAGAACTCAAATGTGGTGTAAGATAACCCAAATCCAAATGGAAATTCAGTTTGTCTTTTAGCGTGGTCATAAAACTTGTATCCAACGTAGATGTCCTCACCATAGACAACTCTACCTAAATGTGAAGTGAAGTTCAAGTATGCAGGGTTGTCCTCGTTTCTCTTTGGCCAAGACAAGGACAACTTACCGCCGGGGTTCATATTCCCAAAGATAACATCAGCAATGGCATTTCCAAGCTCGTTACCACCGTAGTAAGCCTGAAGGAAGACTTTACATTGGTCAATCCAAGGAACAGTGACTGGCGTGCCAGATTGGTTTATAACTATGGCATTTGAATTGGCCTTCAAAACCTCTGAAACTAGTGTGTCAGTCAAGCCTGGTAAGTCCATGTGTGGACGATCATCACCTTCAGTTTCATACTCGCCATTCAAACCAATGACCACAATACAGTTCTTGTGCTTCTTGGCTAGAGAAACAGCATACTGGATTTCTTCAACAGGATCAATCACTTTGTTGATACCCAACTGCAGGGCACCAAATGTTGAACCGGATACCATTGGCAATTCTGAAGTGCGAATGGAACCAAAGGCTACTCGGACTTTGTAAGTTTGACCATTCTTCATTTCAACACATGTCTTCTTTTCAATGGTTCCTGCTTTGTAAGAAAAGTCACCTCTGACCTGGCTATTCTTGTTGTCAATGATCAACTTATCGTCAAGGTACACCAGAGCAGTACCGGCAACTTGGCAGCCTAGTTCATAAACCCCGTCACCATCGTGACAAGTGTAAAAGCCCTCCCAATCGCAGTAAAACAACTTCTCACTTACATCGATGTGTGGATCTCTCAAGTCAGACATTTTGTTGAAGGATCTGTCAACGACCTCTACCTTGAATGGTTTTTCACCACTTTCTTTGTAATTCTCCTTTTGATAGAACTTTACAGATAAGCCTGTTTGACCATCCTCAGTGTGACAGTTTTCAATGAAGTTTGATAGTGTCTTGTGAGCGTCACAGCCCTTTGAATATGGTAATGAGACCTTATCTGTGACATTCAATATACCTTCATAAGGTGAAACAACATAGTAAGCATTCAATGAGGCTGACCCACCACCAGAGTGGCACTTGGCCTTTGCATTTGGACCGATGATACACAAGTCATCAGCATCGGACACATTCAACGGTAAAATTGAATCTTCATTTTTCAGCAAAACTATACTTTCAGCAGCAACTTGTCTTAAAAATTCAGAAGTTTCGGGGGTGTTGTTGTCAGTATTCTCATCAAATGTGAAATCAGTGGTGCCATAGACATCAACGAAGTACTTGATCATGTTGAGGATTTTCTTAACTCTCAAATCAATGTCATGTTCAGTGAAGATGGAGCCATCTCGGGTTTCAGCCTTAGAAAACAGCAGGTGTTTGATTAGCTCAACAGATCTAAACTTTTCTGGCCCAGGGAAGTCAAAGTCCAATCCAGCCTTGATGGATTCCATTGGGTGTGAAGACCCATACCAATCGGACATGACAAGAGCTCTAGATTTCCATTCATTGTGAAGAATGTCCTTGATGTTTTTGCTTGATGTTGAAGCATGAACACCTTGGACCTTGTTGTAAGCAGTCATGAAGAACATTGGGTCTGCATGCTTAACAGCCAATCTGAATGGTTCAAGATAAACTTCCCTTAGGGCTCTATCGGTGACCATAACATCATAGGCAAAACGATCAATTTCCATGTCATTGCAAACAAAGTGTTTCATGGTGGCCATGACCTTACCAGAACTTTGAATTCCATTGACAAGTTCAGCAGCAGCCAAACCAGATAACACAGGATCCTCTGAGATACTCTCAAAGCCTCTGCCACCTAGAGGACCTCTTTGAATGTTTGTTGTTGGACCTAAAATAACCTTTGCAGACTTGTGTTGAGCCTCAATGGCCATTGCGTGGCCAACTTCAAACAATCTCTTCTTGTCAAATAGAGAACCAAGAGCAGTGCCACAGGGGAAAGCTGCAGTTTTTGTTGAGTTGAAGGACTTTGAGCCACGTGACCCACAAGGGCCATCGGTAACCTTGATGGAGGGAATGTTCAACCTTTGAATGGGAACAGTGTGCCAGTAGTCTTTAGCAGTTAGCAATTGAATCTTTTCATCAATAGTCAACTGATTGATGAGTTGTTCAGGATCAAATGAAGAAGTCATGTTACTAATAACAAGAGTTTTTTTACGTGGACATATATGTTTAAGTTTTTGTCTAAATGGGAAAAAAGAATATGTAATAATAATAAAAAACTTTTGTTAAACAGTATATATATGTCTTCACATAATGGTTGTTTACAAAATATGTAACCAAGTTAAAGTGTTTAGAAAGTTTATTTTTTTTTTTTTTTTTCCTGTTATCCTCCAATTGCTTTAAACATCAATTTGCTTACTGTATATGGAATTGTTTAATTAAGCGCGGTTTTGATTTATGCTGTATGAGCATTTTACCTGCGTTATACGGAGATAAACGTTGAAAGGCTGGTAAAAAAATAAAAACAGGACCCTACAAACTTCAATAACAAGTATAAGAAAAAAAAAACACACACACAATAAAAACTTTTAAGGTTACAATGATGGTTTGCTTTATCCCCACACACAAATTGACTGTGTTATTGTGGTTTTATTTGTAATAGATTTCTTCATTGATGGTATGATACATATCACATTGATTTTATTTTTTTATGATACTGTTTTGGTAATGTGGAGATTATATTCCTATTCTTATTTGTATTTTTATTATATTTTCCATCTATCAATTTTGAAAATGTGCTGAATGGTGAACAACACGTATATAAGCTTAACTCCATACTTTAATCTTTTCTCCTTTTTTGGTTTTTGTTTTTTTTTTCCTTTTAATTTACCCCAGATTATGTGTTGACATTTCCTAGTTTAAAAAAAAATATATAGAAGGGATATGATACTAGTATAGAGTTTGCTACTATATTTTGTATCTTTTTCAAGTACAAAATAATCATTACGTGTGTAAACTCCCCTTGTTCTATTTTGTTCGTATACTTCCTTTTTTATGCCTCATTGTTTTGCTATCTTTTTCCATTTATCCAGATTACCATTTTTTTTTTTGTACTCTTTAAATGTTAACAAGAAACACCTATTTTGTCACCTTTTCTGATGTATCCATCCAATTTCTTCCCTTCTTTCCAACTAAAAAAAGGAAATGACAAAATGAAAACCCTTCCCCCCCTTCAATTAAGTCTTTTTCTTTAAAAAACAAAAAACAAATTATAACATAGACCCCCAATAATTCCATATAGTTAGATCACTCTCAAGACCTCATTTATTAATAAGTAAAAATTAAAAAGGGAGGAGGGTTCTAACATATCTTCTGTAAATGTATATAAAGGATGTGTTCCTACTCTTGTGTTTTTTAATTTATTCATGTTGTATTTATCTTTTCTTTGTATCAGCTATTTTATCTGTATATTAAGATGTAATCAATCATTTAATTAAATATTTATAATAATACCCCAAAAATAAAAACAAAAAAAGAAAACAAAAATTCACCAAAAAGATATTTAATTTATAATTGAAAAGAAAAAAAATATATATATATAACATGTCTCTAAATCAATCCTCTTCAAACCTGTCAACCAGTGATGCGGTTGAAAAACAAAAGAACCCCGACTCATATCAACGTGATCAACAAACCTATCATTTGCAAAACAATGAGGATCCCTCCATAGGTATCAAAACTGTTTTACCTATATACCCTCAGAAATGGTACAAGATGAAACACATCCAAAGATTGATGTGGGTCATCTTTTTAATTTCTTTGACCTCTTGTAACACCGGTTACGATGGGTCATTGCTAAATTCCTTGTACACTGAAAAAGACTTCAACAATGCCATCGGTAATGTTTCCGGTTCCATTTTGGGTGCATTGACCAATGGTTACGTCTTTGGTTGCTTGATTTCATTTGCATTCTCTGCCAGAATGAACGACATATTAGGTAGAAAAAAGTGCCTTATCTACTGTAACATCATTATGATCATTGGTGTTTTGCTTCAATCTGTTGCTGGTGCTTGGAAACATGATGGCTATCCAGAACACTACACAAAGAGAGATGTCTTGGGAATGATGATTGCCGGTAGAATCGTTATCGGTATTGGTTCAGGTGTTATACAATTGTCTGCCCCATCCTTGATTGCTGAAGTTGCCTACCCTGATCCAACTGCTAGATCCATCCAAATCAACTACTACAACTCCAACTGGTACTTGGGTGCCATTGTTGCTGCATGGGTTTCCTTTGGTGTCAAGAAGGTTCACCATCACTGGTCCTGGAGAATCCCAACCATTCTCCAATGTTTATTTGCTGTCTGTCAATTAATCTTAGTTCCATTCTTTGTTCCTGAATCACCAAGATGGTACGTTTCCCAAGGAAGATACGAAGAAGCCAGAGAGGTCTTGAATGACTTACATGCTGGCCATTTAGAAATTGCCCAAGAGTTGGTTGAATATGAAATGACTGAAATCCAATTGGCCATTGAACAGGAAAAGGCAGCTGCCCAAACCAGTTACAAGGACTTGTTCAAGACCAAGTCAAACTTGAAGAGAATGTGGATTATCTGTTGGGTTGCCATCTTTATGCAATTGTCTGGTAATGGTTTAGTCTCTTACTACTTGGGTAAGGTTTTGAGCTCCATTGGTTACACTTCCACTTCTGAGCAATTGATCATCAATGCCGGCCTTATGATTTACAACTTGGGTGTTTGTGTTATCCAATCATTCTGGATTGTTCCTCTGGTTAAGAAAAGAGTTCTTTTGATGAAGGCCTCCGTTGGTGGTATGTTAGTATCATACATCATTTGGACCATTTTATCTGCCAAGGCCCAACAAGACGACTTCAGAAACAAGGCCATGGGTAAAGCTGTCTTGGCCTTCATTTTCATCTACTACTTCTTTTACAACTTGGGTTTGAATGGTTTACCTTTCACCTACTGTACAGAAATTCTACCATACACCACAAGAGCCAAGGGATTATCTGTTTTTACTGCTGTCCAATTTGTTGTTCAAATTTACAATGGTTTTGTCAACCCAATTGCCATGGATGCCATTCACTGGAAGTACTACATTGTATACGTCTGTATTCTAGCCGTTGAATTTGTTGTATGTTTCACATTCATTGAAACTTCCGGAAGAACTTTAGAGGAAGTTGCAGATGTATTTGGTGATGGTATCACTGATTTGGGTGCTGTATCCGGTATTGCAGCCTTAACTGATGGTAAAGGAAAGAACAATGTCGAAGACACTGAATTCATCGAATAACTCTTCAAGAAAATACGGAATACCACATCTGTCATGATCATCCTTGTAACGACACTAAGCTTCTCATCATACCATAGATTCCTCCCAATTGAAAATGGGTTTTTAAGTTACCTAATGTATTAAACAAACAAAAAAAATAATAGTAATGAACAAAATTAAAAGAAATGAAAGAAAAAACAATGTACCAAAATCATATATAAGTATATCTTTTGTTTTTTTTATTATATATATATTTCTTTTTATCAAATAAAATTAAATATCCAAGATAAAGACAACAACAACAACAAAAACTATCTTTCTGATTGGAAATCGTTTTCGAATTATATAGATGGAATGATTTTATCGTTAGGAATACCTTCATACTCATAATATCCTAAGGCCAAATTGATATTCTGCAAGCATTGTGTTGCAGCACCTTTCAACAAGTTATCTATAAATGCTGTGATGACAACTCTGTTACCAGCTTCGTTGACCTTGAACCCACCAATGACAACGCCGTGGTAACCAGCGATGTTCTTGACTGTGCACTCCTCTCCAACATTCAAGACTTTTATAAGCTTTTCGCCCTTGTAGAACTGTTTATAAACCTCGCAGATGGATTCACTGGTGTACTTGGCACCACTCTTCAGTGGGATGGAAACTGTCAATGAGATCCCCTGGAACCACTGGCCGACATGGGGGATGAACGCAACGCTTCTCCCCAGTCTTGTGCTGACTTCCCTTTCGTGGATGTGGTCGGTCAATGCGTATGGAATCAGGTTGTTTTCCAGATAAGAAACATCGTTTTTAGGTGATGGCTTGGTTCCAGCTCCGGAATACCCACTGACACCAAACACCACAGGAAGCCCATCAATGCATGTGTTCAGTGGAGCAATGGAAAGCTGTGTTCCAGTGGCATAGCAGCCGGGATTGGATATTTTCTTAGCACTGGAAATCTGCGTGCGAGTCGTCAGCTCAGGCAGGCCGTACTTCCAGCTGGATTCATCAACAAATCGGAAGTCTGCGGACAAGTCGATGATCTTGGAGTTTTGGCAGTTGTTGACACTTTCAATGGCTTCGACAAATGGTATGCACACCTTGTTTGGGAGCGCCATGACCCAGATGTCAACTTGGTTTTCAGACTCAAGTCTCTTGATGTCATCCAGCGAAAGGTTCTCATAGGTGATTTCAGACTTGGTGTAGTTCTCAAGTTTCTTCCCACACAACTCTCTGGAGGACACATGGGCAATTTCCAAAAAGGGGTGTTTGTTCACCAAGTCAATCAAGTTCTTCCCAGTGTATCCTCTGGCACCAATCAATGCGATTTTCTTGACATCCTGGCAAAATGTTCCGTTGTCAACACTACGGGTTCTTACAATGGTTGAATAATTTCTCTTGGCACCAGTGGCCTTTCCAAACACAGCCGACTTTTTGGATTCATAGGAAAATGGGGATTTGTCCAAAGTCTTGCAAAACTCAGCTATCAAGGCAGTCACTGTATCCAGATCCTGAACACCGTACCAGAACAGGACCTGGCCGTCCTTCAGGTATGAGCCTTCGGATTTTGAATAGTGGAAGGCGATGTTTGGATCTCTTTCATCAACAACCCATTGCAAAGAGGGATACGTCTTCTTCAAATGGGTGAACACGTTATCAGTGACCTTGTTTAACCACCCGTGTTGAGTGCACATGAATCTGTCCAGCTTTGGGATGATTTCCTGATTGTCGTTCAATACAATAGCTACAACATCATTTGGTTCATTGCTCAAGATCTTGAATGTTCTCGTCTTCAAATCAGACAGATACTTGGCAACTGAAACCTCATCGTCATTGGTGGCGTTCCTGGACTTTATGTCCTTGTCCAAGCATGATCTCAGGGAGTCCAAAGAAAGGGAGTCATATTCGTTCAAGGAGTTTCTCTCAACTAGCTTGTAGCCTCTTCTAATCAGAGTACCGGCTCCGGAATCAGTGAACAGCTCCTTTTGTAAGTCATGGACATTGATGATGGCAACAGATGAGGATCTTGGCAAGTAGTCAAGAAGCTCCTTGATCTCCTTGATTTTCAACTTGGTTCCATACTTGACCCATTCCTCCTTCAGTAACCCCTCGTACTCCTCATCCAGGTTGATAACAGATACAATCTCCTTGGTGTTTCCGTTGACAATGCCACCCTTTTCATTCAGGTACACGATCTTCAACGGCTCAAAGACCCTGGCCAGCTCACCAGCAGCAACATCGGCATTCACATTCAGCATTTGTCCAGACTCAGTTTCAGCCATGGAGGTCAGAATAGGCAGACACCCAGCCTTGATGCTGGCCTCTATGGGGCTCTTGAAAACCTTTTTGATATCACCAACCAGGTTGTACTTGTCCTTGTTCAGGTAGTCGGCCTGGAAGACACCATTCATGATGGGTCTTGCTCGGACACCGAGGCTTTCCAGCGCAGTGACCAGCTTCAAGTTCTGCTCAAGAAAACACTGTCTAACAACAGACATTGTCTGGGGATCAGTGATTCTGATTCCGTCTATGTACTCAGGCGTGATCTTCTTTTCCTCCAATCTCGCATTCACCTGGGGCCCTGTTCCATGTAGGACTATGGGGTAAAGACCGACATGGTATAAGAAAGCCAGGCAGGAGGCCAGCTCAGGAAGAGTGTCGGAAATGATGGCCCCTCCGACCTTGATGATGGCGAACTGTTGCTGTTGAACAGAAGTGAAGTATCTTAGGTATTGTTCGACTTCTCTTTTGGACCCAATGTTGTTTAGAAGTTGAATGACAGTTGATCTTGTGGCAAAGGTTCCATTGGAAGCGGGTGTGGAATAGGCCTTTCTTGGGACTTTAGAAAAGTTGTGTTTGGAAATTATGAAACGTGGCTTCAACCCACATAGGAATAAATGCTTTCTTACAGAAACTGTACCAGAAACTGTACCAGAAGCAAGCATTTGGCTAATGATGAATTGGTGTATATATTTTTGGTTGATTATTTAGTCTTACTGTACGAACTTGTTGGATTCCTGAAAAAAAAAAAAAAAAAAAAAGTTATATGATAATCACAAGAACTTGCTGAAAAGCTGACCCACGTTATATAGTGTAGACAGATGATTATCTTACTTAAAAAGAAGAAAGTAATAATAAAAAATTTAGTCAAGTTTAAACTTTGGGGGGCCATTCTTTACTTTTAGTGAGGCAAAAAAAAAAAAAAAATAAACCATTAAAAATAGGCGACTCTTGGTTCCTAATTCGGACCAAAAAGCCGATGTTGCATTTTCTTTCATACAAACTTCACCAGAATAAAAAAAACAATAATATAACATTTCTACTCGGAGTGATGACTGTGTTGCTGGCTTTGTTCAAAGTCCACAGTTCTTGTATGTACTATACCCCTCTTATTCATACTCATTCTTCACTATAATGATTGGTCTATGAGGATACATAGCACACAGGTGTGTGTGGGTGTTGTTTTCAGACATTTTGTGTAGCGCATGCACACGGCTGACCAGAGGTTCAGCATCCCAAAAAACACCCACAGGCCTCCATTTCAAAAGAAAAATAGAAAAAAAACAACTCATGGCCTTCATGGAATCATCACCAAAACAAAGTCCACCAGGTATACACAATGTCAAATGACAAATACGGAATAGGCTACGCCATGCTCACAAAGATGGGGTACACGGCCGGACAGGGCCTTGGGAAGCACAACCAGGGCATTACGGAGTGCATTGACGTGATCAGCAAGGAGAAAGCCCAGCCCACCCTTCAAAAACAACAGCCCACGGAGGTGGAAACCATCATCATCAGTGATGACGAGGAGAATGGCTCCAAAACAGCACAGATTGATGAAGAACTCAGGAAAATGGGCGTCAAACACGATGTCATTGAATCCCTGAAAAAACAAGGATTCACAAGACTGAACCGCTTCTACCAGTCACGAATAATAAAGAAAAAGGGAAAACAAATGATCGAGCATACATAAAAAATCCAGATATAGCATTGCTGGCTTTTTCTTTCTCTCCTTATATAACTACTCTTGACCGAAACCTATTGTTTCCTCAACAGCCCATGTCAATTTACGCTTCATTGACTCGTAATCGTCGTAGTTAGGTAGATCAACTCTGTTGAAGCAGGTATGTGACTTTGGAAGCTGGTCAGTTTCACCAGCCTTTTCAATGGTGAACTTTCTTGGGCCATCCGACCCTTGCAAATCCTTGAACCCGTTGACTGGGATTCTGGACGTTCCTGTTGTGAACTGAAGCAGTCTTGCCTTCGACTCGTTGTCCCACTCAGACACAATTTTCCAGAACCATTGAACCGTTTGGTCACTTTCCTGATATCCTCTGTAGTCAGTGTGCTTTTTCCAGTCCTCAACATCGATTTCGGAAATACCACCTATCAATAGCTCTAGTTCTCTTTCATCAAACACAGTTATCAAGTCCTCCGGAATCAACTCATTGAATCCATCCATGAACGCCTTCAACTGCGCAGACACCCTGTCATGGATTTTCCACTGGGTGAACAAATCTACATACTCCTTCTTGTTTTCATCAGTCACCTCAATGTCCTTGCCACCTGGCTTCAACTCAACTTGAACAATCTCACCAAAGACCTCGTCATCAACCGCAAAGGTCAAGTCCAAAATACCATCAATCTCGTTCTCCATCATCCACTTCAAGGAGTTGTATACCTCATTGTCCACACTCTCCATGTCTTGAAGCCCAACCTTCTTTCTCAAAAGCAACTTGTAGAACGCACCAATAAAGAATGCATCCAAAAATCGTCTGTGGTAAACACCCAGCCCAACAACTCTACCGATGAACTTGAAGTAGTTCAAATGCTCCGGATTGACTCCCGAGTTTGGATTGATTTGGATGGTGTAGTTGTCGTGCGAGGAGTACTCAAACAAGCAGTACACAGGATTGAACATCTCATGGGACAACAGGAAGAAAAACTCTCTGGAAACACCACCGTAATCAACACCCTCCTCACCATCAAACTCAATCATCAATCTCTTCTTCAAGTCCTCAGGACTTTGTCTCATGATCTCCTGGTAGGCATCTTCAAAGATGTTTGATCTCTTGACCTTGATCGAGCATTGTCCTGGCAGGATTCTCAGCGCTGGTTGCGATCTGAAGTAAACAACTTTTCTTCTGAAATCTCTCTTGTATTGAGGAACATTTTGGTCCAAGGAGGATGGCAATCTTGGATCATCCCAAGTGGTTGTCTTTGTGTTGTGATCAACAAAGTATATTCTTGCTGTGTTTGTCAATCTCATTTCCCATCCAGACGGTAATGGTCCTAGCTGAGAAACAGGCTGTTGTTGAACAACAGATGAGGTTGGCCCGTATGTTCTGATGTACTGTTGTCTTCTTGGATCAACCCAGGTGGTTGTTCTTGTGTTGTGATCAACAAAGTAGGATCTCCCCTCGGGTGTGTATCGTTGTTCCCAGCCCGGTGGTAACTCTCCAAGACCAGATGGAACTGAGGATGCCTGCGCAGCTGCAGGAGATGCTGATTGGACATTGGTGGCAGAGCTAGCTTCTGGTCCAGGCAATGTTCTGTGGTCGAACTGGCGTCTTCTTTCATCAATGCTTGTGGTGCTCTCACTTGTCATGTTTGTTGCTGCTGGGTTGTCCAATGCAGGTCTTTTCCAAGACGTTGTTCTTGTGTTGTGATCAACATAATAAGTTCTGCCAAAGTTATCAGTTCTTCTTTCCCACCCAGGTGGCAATCTACCATATTGATCCTCAAATGAGGAGTATTGTCTGTTTGTGCCTGAACTTGCACTTGGCTGAATGTTCCTTGCTGAGCCACTGGCCACCGAACGACGATGGGAACCTGATGTCGAAGAAACACGGTCACTTGTAGCAGCATCAACTGGAGTCTGTGCTGTGTTTGAGTTGGTGGTTATGTTAGATGAGCCTCTGGCACTTTTTGTTGAAGGAACTCTGTTTGTTTGTGAATTAGGAGTGGCAGCTGAGTTTGGTGTTGCTTGACCCTTGGATAACACCAAAATGACTCTTCCAGAAACAACATTCCCATCATTGGATTTCTTCAAGTCTCTGGTGATGGTGAATTCTTTACCTGCTTCAACATCTATGTTTTCATCCAGGTGACCCAAAACATCACCAATTCTTATATTAACAACACCTAAAAACCCTTGGTCAGCCTTTTTAAATTTTTTCTGATCAAATATTTGAACCACCAATGTAGAGTTTTCGTTGACATTGACAAACTTGAACAATTCGTTCCAGTATGGATTCAATGTTTTTTTAGCTGCAGAGGTGGACTTTGTTTGAGCACCATCGATTGTTAAGACAGCAAACGGATCAGGGGATCTAAACATGTCCCTTCTGTACAAGTTCTCACTTGAAACGATTTTAACGTAAACAGTGGACATTCTATATGTGTGGATAAGATGTTGAAGTTCTTTTTTTTTTATTGTTATTCTATACTAAGAGCTTTGATTGAATATGTTTGTTTGTTTCTTGATTATGTTTTTTTTTTTTTGTATATAATTAGTAAATAAGTATTCCTGTTTAGTATCTAAAAATTTGTGATTTTTTGGAGATGTAACCAACAGTAAAAAAAAAAGACCAAAAAAAAAAAAATCAATAGTATATGAATTGATTGATAAACTGATCAATAAGAACTATTACTTATGGATACAATCTATATTGCTTAACAAACCTGGACGATGTTTATATCTTTTGTATATTCAAGACTATGTTTCTTTATAAAAAAAGGGAATGGATTGATCTTTAGGTACGATATAACAAAACATTGAAGTTATCAATTTAACCAAGTTAGAAAAAAAAAAAAAAACATGTAAAAAACATTAAAAAAAAAAAATAGGGGTGATGATGATTGGATGGCGACAAAATGGAAAGTAACACACAAAAGTCAGAACAAACCACCCCCCAAAAAAAAAAATCATACGGTGGAAAATATATTGGTGTATGCTGATCTGGTAGCGTTGGTCTATGATTACTCAATTGTTATATCTCTATAATGTTCATTCATAGCATGAGCAATGAATGAAAGTGCAGAGTATACATGAATTATACTTATTATTACTTAATATCTTCTACCATACCAAATGAAGACATTGCTGTTCAGCTATTGTTCTTTCTAATATATTAACTTCTTTTTTTTTTTTTTTTTTTTAATACTATATGAAATGATGTTTCTTTTCTGTTTTTCTTATTTTATTTTATTTTTTTTGCTATTGCTGTTGTGATAAAATATGAACATACACAACAGGCGAGTGACTTTGCCACCAAAGTGATGTTTAACCCCCTACACTTCTTTTTTTTTTTTTTTTTTTTTTTTTTTTTTTTTAAAGTTGACTTTTGAAAATTATTTATTAAAGATCGCCAACACAGTCCAACCTTACAATATATTCTTCCTCCTATATTTTATCTAGATTGTTAACCACCCTCAGATACACGACTAAACATGGAAGATTGGAGAAAAATCGACATCGATGCTTTGGATGCTTCAAGCAGAAACAAGAGAATAACAACACAGGAAATCAACCACACACTGGTTTCTACAGGCATCATACACAACTACTCAAACGATGAGTTGTCAGGGTTGATAGCAGAGGTTGAAAGCAAAGTTTACGCAAAGGACTTCAATGGCGTGTTTGTGGATATAATCTCCAAGTATCCCGTCTACTCAGCTGATGATGAAGCATTGAAACTAAAGTTCTTAACAGCCGTGTCAACTGCCCTTATCAACTGTAAGAACATAGATCCCATCATAAGCGCGTTGTCAGATGACGAGGCAAGTATCCTGATCAAATACTGCTATAAAATCATGTCCATCAAGGAGTTCCAAAACAACGGCCATTACATTGTCAACTGGGTGGATAAAATAATTGCCAAATTTGGACAGGGTATTATTTTGAGATACATCACAGACAGAAGAGCCATTTAAATTTTAGCTGCTTATATATAGGTAATTCTTTTTAAGGAAATAACATGATGAGATTAAGTGAGTTCACATCAAAACTTATTTTTTCTTTAAGCATATTGTGAGTTTTCTAGTTAGCATCAACTTGTTTACAATGAGTTCAAAGGATTGTGTGTGTTCTTGGAAGCTGTGTGTAGTTTTCACGTGATCTGGATGATACTGATTTCAAAAAAAAAAAAAAAGCTTACACAAGGTTCTTTTTTTTTTTTTTTACTCTTTTACCATTATCGATGTATTTTTTTCGTTCTTTATAGTTTATAGTAATTCTTATATGCATCTCACATATCTGTAAAGAACAAGAAAAAATATAATTTAGTCGACAATCAAATACACTGTTAACCTTCATCCAAGAATAATCACCCTTATCAGTTTGGCTATATAACTGTGGTTCCTGCTTAAAATATTCCATACAACCATGAGTGAAGAAAAAGTTGAAGCTTCACACACCAAAGATGTTGTTACTGAACCAAAAGATGAAACTTCAAAGGAGAATGAAGTTGAAGTTAAACAAAAAAGATCCTTAAGCGAAGATACCACAGACTTCAAGGATGAAAAAGACAAGCATGCTGACAAAAAGCAAAAAACAGATGAAAAGCCCAAATTTGTATTTGGTGGTGCATCTTCATTTTCTCAGGGTTTCAAGTTCAATAAAGCCATGATTCCATCCAAGACCAAAAACACAGAAGATCGGGAGGCTCCAAAGGATCAAGAAAATTTAAAGAAGCCTGTTGAGAAAAGCACACCCCTGTTTGGAACCTTTGGGTCATCAACAAGCTTTGGACAGGGCTTTGGTTTATTGAAGGAAATCCAAAAGAATAAGAAAACAACTGATGAGGAAGCCCCAAGTGAATCAAAAAGCGAAGATGACACCAAGGATGTGGACGATAAGCCTGTTCTGAAAAAACTGGAAACAGTCGAGAATGGAGAGGAAAACGAGGACATCGTTTTCAACTCAAACACAAAGATGTACTCGCTAACCAGCCTGAAGGAGGGCTGGAAGGAGAGGGGAGTGGGGCCTATACATTTGAACTACAATAAAGAGACTGACTCGTACAGGCTGGTCATAAGACAAAGACTTACATTCCAAGTGTTGCTGAACCTGAAGATTGTGAAGGGGATCAAAATATACAAGGGCTTCCCTGGCTCAAGCAACTCTGAAAAGTTTGTGAGAATCGTGGTGACTGTTGACAAACAGGTGGTTCAATACTGCATGAAGCTGAACTCTGAAGAAATGACCAACAAGTTGTTTGATAAATTGGAAACTTTAGTATAGTTAAGACTTTATATATGCGACATTATATTTCATCAGACTTACTTGGTAGTGAATGCAACAGTGCATATGGTGGATCCTTTGACACCTCCAAACTCGATGGATGGGTAGTTGACGTGTGAGTAGTACTTCAAGTTGCCTGTGCTCTCTATAATTCTTATTAATTCCTCTTGAGTGAAATTACAAGATGTAATCAAAAACATACCATTCTCTGCCAAAAGGTTGTCAATAACGTGAGGGTAGTAATCAACCAGGGATATGTCTTTGTCCAATGATGGACTGAATTTGCTCATGCCACTCAATGCTATGGCATCAAGTGTCCCCTTATCAGTAACTACTTGAAACTTCTCTTTTTTATTGTTTTTGACACTGTTGAAGAAATCAGACTCCTCATCAAACAAATCAATCACTTCAAAAGTCAAGTGGTTCTGTATGGTCTCACTATCTAAGAACTTTTCTCTTTGTATGTTCCTGGCTAATTCAATGGATTTCGCGGAGTAGTCACACCCCAGTAGTCTGTTTTTTTCTGGGAAATTCTCAACAAATTCTTCGTCTTGTACTAGCTCAAATAAAAAGTGCCCATTTCCTGTTCCCAGATCAATAAAGTTTGTGGTGTTTGTTTCTTTATCCTGGAACGCTAGCTCTGTGTCTGGAGACGATGCTTCATTCATTAATAGTTCAATCATCTTGAACTCGGCATCGGAATCATCAAACCACTTCTCTCCTAAGTCGTTTTTATCTTGTGAAAAGTTGACAATCTCACGGTCGTAGAAATCATCCCAGTATTTTTGAGTTCCCAACTTAGACGTGTTTAATTTACTAGTGTCCTCCATTTGTGTTTACGGATTGCTTGCCAAATGGAGGGAGTTTTTTTTTCTTTTTCTTCTTGAATCAAGTTACATTTTGTTTAATAAATCTGAATATATTGTTTCTTTTTTTGTATTAAAATGATAATCTGGTGAAAAAATCAATTATGAAAAAATTAAAAAAAGGAAAAAAAAAAAAATTAATGATTGGCATTTCTCTAGACTCACGTGATGTCTATCTAAAAAAATATATAGCGATCTATCCAAATTAATATTAAGGGCTGGTGTCTTGGAATATAAAAGAAATGTAACAATAATCATATAACTGCAATGATTTATCATTGTCTTTTAGCAATACAATAACAACACGTTATACTAATATCTTGCTTTATATATTTATTTAGTTACCTTTTTGTTGTCATTATTTGCCTTAAGTTATTTCGGATATAAAACATGTGTAGACAATTTTTTTCCTTTTCTCTATATAATTTCCCCATCCAATGTTTTTTTTTTACATATATTTTTCTTTAGAGATTAACAGGTTTATCAAATTAAATCTTAATATGTTTCTCTACCTTCAAGAATTCGAAACAATAGTCTCATTCTAAACTGCACTAATTATACAGCATTTGAAAACTAACCTTTAACCCAAGTATCATTCAGAAACCTATATCTGAACTTTTAATTTAATACAACGTAGATAAGCAATTTTTCCCCTTCAAAAAAATTTATCAATGTACAATCCTGAGCTATTCTATGAATTAAACAAACCAATCCCAGAAACCGACTTTCAAGTGATCAAGAAGGCATATGAGCTGAATGAAAAAGACAACAGATCAGCCTTCAACTACTGTTGGGCGCTTATAAGATCAGATAGCAAGGAACAGCAAATAGAAGGTGTTAATCTATTGACGCATGTCTACAAGACCATAGAACCAGAAAAAAAGAAGGAGACCTTGTTCTTCCTAACACTGGGAAACTTCAAATTGAAAAAGTACGAGTTGAGTTTGAAGTACATTGACTCACTAATCAATGCTGAAGATGATTTACACAACGATACATCCAGTCTGCATATCGTAAGAGAAAAAATCAAGGAAGAAATAAGCAGAACCGCAGGAACTGCTATAGTTGGGTTGACCATAGGAGTTGGGTTGCTTGCAGCGGGTGTGGCATTTGCCAACAAGTGGTTTAAAACAGGTCACAGAAAATAAAGAATCTGCTTGTCAACACTATGCTATTTTAAAGGAAATTGCTAACAATATATCAATTCTCTGAAAAGACAACTATACGTAAACAAGAATTCATATATATAAACATACTTACAACATCTTTTCATGACAACATTGTTTTCTTAATTTTGCATTCCCTTTTATTTCTTAAACGATGGTTAAGATTCGTTAGATAAGACGTCTTAAAGTTGAACAAACAATGGCATCTTTTTTATATATAAAAAAAAAAGTAACACTAAGATCTGTTTCTTATATATACGAATCAACAGATTGACCAAAAAAAACAAGAATATTAGGTAATCATCACCAACGCGTAAACCCAAAACACGAGAAAAGATCAGGAAAAAAGTTTACGCGTGTCGCCAAGGGATTTTTTCCTTTTTAGTCGGTGCGCATTACCATTCCTGCGTGTATTGCTTTCTTTTTTCTTTTTTTTTTGGTGTGGCAGGATTCGTTTTGTCCACGTTCTGTCTGGCTCCCCCATCGAACACCAAAAAAAATTTTATTTTTTCTTGCTTTTTGTACCTCAAATTTTTCTCTCTGTACAATCAATGTTGGTTTTTCTCTACTAGAATTCGTTCACTTATATAAAGAACGCGTCTCACTTCATCTTGCTTTGTAATGATAGTAGGTTTCATGGAGGTTGTTTATCTTTTTTTATTCGTTGTGTGACATACACTATTACAATTTTAAAGGTCTTAAAAAAAAAACATTATCAAGATAGATATTTTTAATTTAGACAAAATACTAATAAAGAAACCACTTCATCAAACATATCATAGCCTATAGTACATATATTAAAGAAAGATGTTTGTTGTAAAGAGAGATGGGAGAAAAGTCCCTGTTCAATTCGATAAAATCACCTCCAGAATTGCCAGATTATGCTACGGTTTAGACTCTAAACATATTGACCCTGTCAAGATCACTCAACGAATCATTACTGGTGTCTACGAAGGTGTTTCTACCGTTGAATTAGACAACTTAGCTGCTGAGACATGTGCCTACATGACCACTGTTCATCCTGATTACGCTGTTCTTGCTGCCAGAATTGCCATCAGTAACCTTCACAAGCAAACAAAGAAACAATTTTCTCAAGTTATCGAAGACTTATACAACTACGTTAACGAGAGAAATGGTGTTTTGTCCCCAATGATTTCTGATGATGTTTACGAAACTGTCATGAAACATAAGGATACTCTTGACGCTGCTATCATCTTCGATAGAGACTTCAACTACAACTATTTTGGTTTCAAGACCTTGGAGAGATCTTATCTGTTGAAGATCAACGGTAAAATTGTTGAAAGACCACAACACTTGATCATGAGAGTTGCTGTTGGTATCCACGGTGAGAACATTGATAAAGTCATTGAAACTTACAACTTGATGTCTCAAAGATATTTCACCCACGCCTCTCCAACTTTGTTCAATGCCGGTACTCCAAGACCACAAATGTCTTCTTGTTTCTTGGTTTCAATGAAGGATGATTCCATTGATGGTATTTACGACACCTTGAAGGAATGTGCTCAAATCTCCAAGACTGCTGGTGGTATTGGTTTGCACATCCACAACATCAGATCCACTGGTTCTTACATTGCAGGTACCAACGGTACTTCCAACGGTTTGATTCCTATGGTCAGAGTCTTCAACAACACCGCCAGATATGTTGATCAAGGTGGTAATAAGAGACCAGGTGCCTTTGCCTTGTACTTGGAACCATGGCACTCAGATGTCTTTGATTTCATTGACATCAGAAAGAATCACGGTAAAGAAGAAATTAGAGCCAGAGACTTATTCCCAGCTCTTTGGATTCCAGATTTGTTTATGAAGAGAGTCAAGGCCAATGCTGACTGGACCTTGTTTTCTCCTAGTGAAGCTCCAGGCTTAAGTGATGCTTATGGTGATGAGTTTGAAAAGCTTTATGATCAATATGAGTTGGAAGGCAGAGGTAGAAAGACCATCAAGGCCCAAAAGTTATGGTATGCCATTTTAGAGGCTCAAACCGAAACTGGTACTCCATTCATCGTTTACAAGGATTCATGTAACAAGAAGTCCAACCAAAAGAACTTGGGTACCATCAAGTCCTCCAACTTATGTTGTGAAATTGTTGAATACTCTGATGAAAAGGAAACCGCTGTTTGTAACTTGGCCTCTGTTGCCTTGCCAGCCTTTGTCAAGGTTTCTGAAGATCAAAAGACTCAAACTTACGATTTCCAAAAGCTTCATGATGTCTGTAAGGTCATTGCTAAGAACTTGAATGCTGTTATTGACAGAAATTACTACCCTGTTGAAACTGCCAGAAGATCCAACATGAGACACAGACCAATTGCTTTAGGTGTCCAAGGTCTTGCTGATGCCTTTATGATGTTAAGAGTTCCTTTTGACTCAGAAAAGGCCAAGCAATTGAACATCCAAATCTTTGAGACTATCTATCACGCTGCTTTAGAAGCTTCTACGGAATTAGCTGAGGTTGAAGGTACTTATGCCTCTTACGAAGGATCACCAGCTTCCCAAGGTGTACTACAATACGACTATTGGAACGTTGCCCCAACAACCCTATGGGACTGGGATGAACTAAAGAAGAAAATTGCCAAGCATGGTTTAAGAAACTCCTTATTAGTTGCTCCAATGCCAACTGCCTCTACTTCTCAAATTCTGGGTTACAATGAATGTTTCGAACCATTCACTTCCAATATGTACTCCAGAAGAACCTTGTCTGGTGAATACCAAATTGTCAATCCATACTTACTGAAGGATTTAGTTGATATGGGTATTTGGGATGAGGCCATGAAGTCCAACATCATTGCCAACAACGGATCCATCCAACAGTTACCAAACATCCCACAAGAAATGAAGGACTTGTATAAGACTGTTTGGGAACTATCTCAAAAGACCATCATTGACATGGCTGCTGATAGACAAGCATTCATTGATCAATCACACTCGATGAACATCCACATCATGGCTCCAACAATGGGTAAGTTGACTTCCATGCACTTTTATGGTTGGAGTAAAGGTTTGAAGACTGGTATGTACTACTTGAGAACACAGGCCGCCTCTGCTGCCATTCAATTCACCATTGATGCCAAGGTTGCTGAACAAGCTGCCAGCTCTGTGTCACTGCTAGAAAAACTGGACAGACCTACATACATTCCACATGAGTTCAAGCAACCTGAAAACTGGGAACCAGCAAAGGAAGGTAAGATTGTCAGATGGAGAGCCTCTGAAGACAGAGAAGCTGATGAGTTAAAGGCTGCTCAAGACTCTGAAAAGAGATTTGTCAGAAGAGCTGGTATCACAAAACCGGTTGTTGAAACCCCAGCTGAAAAGGAGGATTCTCCAAATGATACTCTGATTGAGCCTTCCACCAGCAACGAAAATGCTAAGGAAGAAGAAGAAGTTGATATTTTCAACTCAAAGGTCATTGCCTGTGCAATTGACAATCCAGAATCATGTACCATGTGTTCTGGTTAGGTGATGTAACAAAACACACACAATATAATAATATTAATAGGGAGTTATATAATAAGAATATAAATATAAAAAAAATAAGGTAAAAAGTTTGTTGTTTTTCTTAGAAAAATAAAAACCAGATATAAGAATATGTAAAGTCTAGTCGTATTAGGAAACACCTGGGGACGGCATAGTCCAGTTCCCATATGGATATACAAGTGTACCGGCGTTTGTGTAGTCTCCTCTTTTACTGGAATCTAGAGGATCGCATCTGGCCAGTCTCAAGTACAGTTTGACGTTATTTTCATAAAGCAGAGCACCGTAGATGAGGTCTGCAAACAATGGGTTTTCGTTTTTGAGAGCGGATATACTGATTGTTGTGTTGGTGCCCACGTACACTTCCATGTCGTTTATCAGCAAGGAGACCCCATCCAAATTTGAGACGCTTGTGTCTGCGGGATCTAGTTTCCAGGAGATGTTGTCAAACATGTTCATGTCCTTGATTTTTGGGGCAGTGGGGATATTAAAGACCGGTGGCTTTGCAAGATCGCCAGCCGAGCCTCTAAGCAATGCTCTTTGTGTTTCTATAATTGAGGCAAAGTCCCATCTGGCTATTCCGTTGAGAAGGAGACCCAGCAAGACACCTTGGAGAACATATGCGCTTCTGCCTCTTGTTGAGCATCCGGGAAGAAGCAGCAAGCCCAGGATGTAATGATGGATTCTCAAGCCAAAGCCAGGTAGCAAAGCTAGTAGAGTCAGGGAAGCTATGAATCCAGCATATAGCTTGAAGTATTTTTGGAACAGGTTGGCCTTCCACACGTTCACAGCCTGTGTTACTGCTGATACCACAATGATACTCAAAATGAACACTGTTGCGGCAATTCCACCTTTCTGTTCCTTCAAATCAGAAATGGTTAGTCTATCCACAGGAAGCCTATCGAATGTGATGTTGTTCAAAAGACCCATCCAAAATGTGATGAGCATGACAACTTTCCAAATCCCAGACACATACTCGTCGTTGAGTGTTCTTTTGATGCCCTTGTCATATAAGACGTATAGAATGAAGCACAGCGGCAAAAACTTCTGCATTGTCAATGATATCAGCTCGTTGAAGGTGCTCCAGTCCCGTGGATCAACAAGCAGTGCAGGATCCATGATAAGGCTTTGGAACCAGTACCCCTCAACAACGAGCCACCAGAAAGCCACAGAGGATTCATACAAGTAAAACACAACACCAAAGGCCACGAGATTGATGGCCAGTACATAGAATCTGGGATCCAGGCATCCATTTTTGAACGTGGATTGGAAGCTTGATTTTTCTAGCACAAACGAGTCCGGGAAGAATGAATCAAACTTGATGCTTGGTGAGTCCTTCAACGTTGGGAAGTCCAGTTGTGCGCCCGCATTCTTCATTGTCACGCATCCACCAGTGAACGTGCTGATCAGTGAGTGTTTTACTATGCTTTGCAGTGATCTTCTGGCCACACCCTTTGCATATCCGTAGAGTCCATTTCTCTTCCCTGTGTTCTCATCATGGTAGGTTTTTTCATAGTGGTGAAATGCTGCGGAGCAGGGATACGTATCCCCTCTGTACACATGATCACCTACTATATAGTTTCTGTATCTGACTCTCTGGTTGCCCACGGTCAACGGCGCATATACCAGCCCACCCTGGTCACAGAGAGCCGGGCATCTTATGGTTATTCCATCCACACGGTCTTGCTTGGTCCTGAATGCTGGATTGAGCAGGACATTTTCGCTCTGGTCGTATTTGAATCCACATTTCGCATAGTTGACCCCGCACTTGTTGTTCAATACCCCGGAAGGATACCCAACACGCGAATTGCACTCCAGGGGCAAGATGGAGTCATCTGATATGTTCAAGTATGGCCAAACAAAGAGTATCGCAATCAAGAGAACCTGCACAAATGTGAACAAAACCAGCATGGTGTACCTCACGGATCTGCTCAGTCTGTACTGGAACCAGTTTCTCGGGAACTGGTCTATCTTAAAGAGTATGGTGTTTTCCCTGTATGAGGGCGGCTCATCAACAACAATCTCAGGCCCATGCCAGAGTCTTTGGAATATGCTGTAGGAGTGGTAATCGCCTGTATAGTAACCGTTGGTGTAACGAAACTGTGTGTTAGCGGAAACTCCGTGTGCATTGTTGATTATGTCACCCTCCATGACAGGGGTTTCAGTAAGATCCTCTTGTGTGTTCACATATGGCTGAAAATAGGATTCAAACCTTTGATGAAAGTCCTCGGGGATCTCAGATGATGAGATATTGGCTTCTCTTGGTGATGGCAAAGAAAATGTTTCAAGTTCTAGATTGTTGTCATCCAACTTTATGTATTTATGTTTCAAGCTCATTCTGAGTGACTACAAAGTTAGCAATGGCCCAAGCTTTTGGTAAACCTCTAAAGAAATTTTGTTGACTTATTTTTTGTATTTTAAATCTTACTGATTGTCAGTGACTTAAAGTGCATTATGATAATGTTCTCCGTTGCATCCTAATTATTTTTTTTTTGAAAAATAAAAAAAAATAAGGTATACAATGAAAATAATCACGTGTTGTGTCTCTCAACCCATTCAACAACACATTAAGCTCTGCCTTTGATCAAATACTTAAATTACTCAATTAGTTTTTTCTTATTTATTTGGCACAGTTGAAGAGTGTACTACAATATCTTGATAAGTGACATGCTCATTTTGCTCAAGAGTTAACTGGTAGTTCATGTGGATTAACTTTATCAGTGTGTAACTTGTATAGTCATACATCCTAAATATATACATAACACGCTTTCTCGTGTAAAGCATTTTTTTTAATTTTTTTTTTTGTTTTTTATAACTCGGAAATCATTTTCATATATATTCATGTTTTTCGTTAAAATGAGTAAACAAAAAGCCATTAGAGTACAACACACCATATAATAGAGACACTTTCTTAAGCCTGTTTCCTTTTGCTTTTACTCTCTACTCTCTAAATAATGGCAACGATCAATACAAAAGAATTGGGACAGGATTATACAGTAAACGCCATCCATGAGATCAATGAAAAATTTGAAAAGCTTGACATACACTCAGACAATGGTATCCTTGGTCTCGATTTTTTGAACTTCAAGACAGAAATCTCCAACGAAAACAACAGTCTTAACTTTGATTTACAGAAGGAGCATGACTCCATCATGAGCTACTTGAAAGAAAAGCTGAAGAACATAGAGATCAACAAAGCACAGCATTTCCAGTATACGAAAAAAATGGAAGATCTGCAAAGCATCATGTACAAGAGCATCCATGGCAGTGCTATATCCAAGGGAACCGACTTTGACCAGCTTATCAAGTTCAATGATGACTTGACCAACATCAACCAAAGTATAGAGTATTACCACAAGTTTGTGGAGTTTGAAAAAATTTGTCATGAATTGGACATGTTGATAACGGAACTGATGGAGGATGTTGATTTTCTGGAAATATCAGACGATGAGTTTATAAGTGGTGACTATGCAGCCAAGATTCTGCACTTGCATAGTCAACTTAATGAGCTGAAGAGGTTTGAGCAGATTGTGAAGAAATTGAGTACCTTCGACAACAATGACAAGGAAGTTAAAAATATCATAGACAAGTTTTTTACAAGTGTCAAAACTTATGAAACTATCAAGGATAAATTCAATAAGCTCATCAAAAACTTGATCACTGACTTGGTTGACTTCATAAGATCAGAGAGATTCCTCATCATATTGATTTTTTTTAAAATCCTTGAAAGGGACACAGAGGAGGATATAGAAATTATGGATACTATGAATCTCTTGAAGACAAAGCAAAAGTCTCTGGTTATTGTAAAAAAAATCAATAACAAGAAATCTTTAAAGGAGGATGACAACGCAAGGGGTGTGCTTGACAATCTAATTTGTCAGGAGATTATCAAGAATAGAATTTCTACCAGACTTGTACCGAACAAAATGATTGACTTTTTCATTGAAACATTGAATAATGAGGTTACTGATATGTTTGGTAACTTGGAAAGCACCTATCATATAGACAGTTCCGACATAGACTATGAAGTGTTAGACAATCTAGAATGGATCATGAATGAGCTGCTGGTTGTATTTGACCATTTGCACAAGTTTTGTTGGACCAAGTTTCCAGTAAGAGAAATCTACTTCAAGGTGTATTACAAGCATTTGAATAGTTTGATTTTGAAAATTATAGGGAAAGAACCCGACTTCAATAACCTTGTAAAGATACTTCAATTGGATCAAATATTTCTAAAATTCTTTAACAAGGACTTGAGGTTCAAGACGCTGAACTGGGAGAGTCCCTCGATCATGGGAGAAAAGGAAAAGGAATTGTTGATAAATGACTACTTGAACTTGTTAGGTAAGAAGATGGATGAATGGGTTCACAACATACAAACGGAAGAAGCGACACTGTTCATTAAGAGGGATAAAGAGCCGTCATTTGATGAGAACAAAAACTTGTGGATATTGGACTTGAAGAATCTGTTTCAAATGTTCATTCAGCAAATGGATTTGTGCTGTGACATTGGGTACATACAGATTTTCCTTGGGTGCTTCAATATATTTACAAAGTTGATCTTGAAAAGACAACGCGATTGGATAACTTTGATTAAGGCTGAGCTAAAAAAATGGATTGATTACAACCAATCCGGCAGTGATTTAAGTGATGCTGCAAAGGCCCTGGAACAACCAGCAGGAGGATTCTTGGAATACTTGATTGCTGTCACCAATGATCAAATGAAGGGTGCAGATTTAACCGTTATGGTGCAGGACAAGTACACGCAGCTGGTGTCTGCCAAGCACAAGGAATCCATAGATTCTGAAATAGACTTGATTCTGGATGGGTATGCGGATGTTGCCAAGGTTTGCACAAATGCAATCATAGACTTGATTCTGGATGATGTCAAGGACAACTTGACCTTGGTGTTGAGTAGTAAATGGTACGTCAATGATAATGATACATTGATTTTACAAACCATCAACATTCTCCAGGACTACTTGCAGGATATACAGCAATTCATGAATGAGTATGTGTTTGTTACATTTTTGGAGAATTTGCTGGAGGAAATAGTTATAAAGTACATAGAAAGCTTGAATCACAAGCCTATGATTGTGAAGAAAAAGATCATAATTGGCTTCAAGAAGGATTTGGAGATGTTGTTCAAATTTTTCCAAAACTACAAGCCCAAACGGGAAGAGCAAACAGAGGATGAAGAGCAAGATTACACCTATGATGAAATGCTGGAAAGTAAATTCAAGATCCTGGAGTACTTTATTGACTTGATGTGTTGTCCATTGAGTCTGGAAGATAATGTTGAGGACTTCAAGGCTATCTGGTCTAATTTGGTTAAAACTTACTATGATTGTCCTACAAGTCTTGTACATCGAATTGTGAAGTTGAGAATCAAAGAAGAAAAGGAAGTGTCAACAAGCTCATCTTCAAACAACACAGTTAAGATGAATCAATTGTTTGGTACTTGTCAGCAAATTAAGGACATCAACCTGAAGCACGTGAAGGACACCAGCTTGGACATGAACCCTGTTGCGACATTTGTTGCGAAGTTGAGTATCAATTAATGTAGGACACACGTGGGTCTATGGAAACAATAATCCAAAAAAAAAAAAAAAAAAAGTCAGTGTTGCCTATTGACCATAGCTTTTTTTTTTTCCTCCCCTTCCTAAAGATTGAAAAATCCATTTAAGGGATTTCTGTCATATATATACTGATGTAAAATGAAGAAATTAGTTTATAATATTAAGTTATTAATTGAAAAAAGATGTTTTGAAAAGCCCAAATATCTATTTGAAGCAGTTAGTTTGTCCTTGATTTTCAACATAAATCATTCTAAACCGAATACTTGGTCTCCTATAACTATTACCCATTGTTTTTAAGCTACTAAGTAGATATTTTTAAAAAAAAAAAAATAAATACGAAATCAATATATAATGTCCATATCAACACCATTACTTCAAAAGGGTCCCAACAAAAAGATTGCCTTGCCTACCAGAGTGGAGCCCAAGGTTTTCTTTGCCAATGAAAGAACATTCCTGTCATGGCTGAACTTCACCATCATGCTTGGTGGGTTGTCTGTTGGTTTGTTGAACTTTGGAGACAAGGTTTCTAAAATATCATCTATTTTCTTCACTCTGGTTAGTGTTGGGTGCATGATATATGCCTTGGTGATCTACCACTGGAGAGCCAATGCCATCAGAAAGAAAGGGTCAGGACCTTACGACGACAGAATGGGACCAACTGTGTTGTGTTTCTTCTTATTGTTGGCCATTGTTATCAACTTCATTTTGAGATTGAAGCATGATGGATGATTATTGTGCCACTATGAATATATATCAGTTTTGATAAACAGTAAATAAAGTCAATTTATTAGAGTATGTATTGGTTAACTCTGCTTCCCCTTTTTTAATGAGTTTTTTTTTTCTTTATATTATTTTTTGTTGTAATTAGTTTTGAGGTAACATTTATTGATCTTCTGTTTGTTGCATTGTGGTTTGCACGTGACTCAACAAAAACAAAAATCAATAAAAATAACACAGTTTTTCTTCATTTTTTACATGTAAAAAAAATATAAATTGTAGCATAAAAGGAGTGTGTGAAAAATTTAATTAAAATTGAAAAAAAAAAGGGGAGATTTGTTTCTGTTTTTTTTTTTTTTTCAAAATGTAATCATTTATAATGGTGCATTTTGGTAGCGGAATACTACATGTTAATATAATTTACATAAATATATAATGTCCTTTTTTTTTTTAGATTAATTTTCTGCACAGGTTATAAAATTTGTGTCAAAAGCAAAAGTGAATGATTGTTTTTACCGGTTAAAAATAAGCATTCCGAACAAAAAAAGGGGAAAAAATAAGTTGTTGTGTTGGAGTACTTGTTACAAACAAAATCAAAACTTCTCTCTTTTTAAGGATACACTATTGAACGTTTTTCTTTATTTTCTTTATTAATAAATGTGTGAATGTTTGGGAAACATCCAAATAACAATTGTATACATGCATTTCTTATTCCAGCGTTGAGTGAAAAAAAAAAAAAGGAAAAGAAAAACACTCGTATCCATAAAATTGACTTAAATATTGAGTTGCTAGATAAATACGCGATAGGCCGTAAAAAGAAACAACATAAAAGGATTTATAACATCAGAGCAAGAATTCATTAGTCATTGTTGTTTGGATGATTAAGTACTCTACAATGGTATAATCTTCAAGACGGAGATCATGTCCGAATGTGGACCAGCAGATAAGAAAATAAAGAAGTAGGGGGTGTACGTGCTTTAGACGTCTATTTGTTTTTCATGATCAATTGGCTAGTTACAGCCTCCAAACTATAAAAACTTTCACAATCACGGACTGAAAACCTGCAATTAAAATAATAAAAAAAACTTGTATTGAACCGTAGGATAAAGCGCTAACAAACAGTGGATGGTCCAATTGGAATGATTTTAACAGAATTAAATTAGGATGACCAAAAGTGGGGTAGTACGCGGAAGGGGAGGGGTTAACACAAAAAACACCAAAAAAAAACCCATAAACAATAGAAAACCGTGGAAATTAGTGATATTTTCTGGTTTTTTTTTACGCCCACAGTGATAAGCAAAGGTTACAAGGTGCAACGAAATCACAGACAAAATGGGGCAAAAGAGGGTGGAAGTTGAGCAACACCAAAAAAAAAAAAAAAAAAAAAATTAAAAGCTACTAATGAAAGTAAATAAGGGGGTAATGGGAGCATAATGCCATGTCGATGTGCACCTTGATCTTGTGACGTTTTTGTTTATGTGAAGCCAATTAATGATCATCAAATACTCTTGTTCTTTTTGTTAAATGTAAAAATGATCATCATATATAATGACAGATGTCATTTAGTTTATACTCAAGTTGTAATATTACTTTGAAGATTATCAATTTTTTCCAGCTTTAATTGATTGTTTCGAAAAAATTATCATAAAGCAAACCATCCAAAACTAAAATAACATTTTACTAGTCATAAATTGTATTTTGAAATGTTAAAAATTAATAACACTACATACACCGCTGCTTTTAAGGCACCATTGCAATCATCCAAGTACGGCATTGCTCAAGCCATACAAAGAAGATTAAACCACACCTTAAACTTTGACATGAAGCTACCAAACGGCCATAAATATGTTCAACCTACTGGTTTGTTCATTAACAACGAGTTTGTCAAGCCATTGTCCACCTCCAAGCCTTCCATTCCTGTATACAACCCATTCAACGAGTCCTTGATATGTGACATCTACGAGGGTGGGGCTGCTGATGTGGAAAAGGCCATTGATGCTGCTGAAAAGGCCTTCCAAACATGGAAGACAACCACTCCAGAAGAAAGATCCAAGCTATTGTACAAGCTGGCTGATCTGATTGAACAAAACATTGATTTGCTAGCATCTATTGAAACCTTGGATAACGGTAAGGCTTTGAGCTCCGCCAAGGGTGATGTCACATTGATGGCCAACTACTTCAGATACGGTGCCTCCATGTGTGATAAGCTACACGGTACCATTTTCCAAAACAACCAAAAGGACGGCTTTGGTTACACCGTCAGAGAGCCTGTTGGTGTTTGTGGGTTGATCTCCTCCTTCAACTTCCCATTGATGTTTGTTTCTTGGAAACTTGTTCCTGCCCTAGTTACTGGTAACACGTGTGTTTTTAAACCAAGTGAACACTCTTGTTTATCCACTCTCTACTTTGCCAACTTGGTCAAGGAAGCTGGGTTCCCACCTGGTGTAATCAACTTCATCACTGGTTTAGGTCCAGTCGGTGCTACTTTAACCAGCTCTCCAAAGATTAAAAAGATTTCCTTTACTGGGTCTGTTGGTACTGCAAAGAAAATCATGTCCTCAGTTGGTATCAAGAAGGTAACCTTGGAATTGGGTGGTAAGTCTCCAAGCATTGTCACCAACAAGGCCAAGGAAGACCTAGACAAGGTCATTGAAAACATCTGTTTGGGTATTTTCTTCAACTCCGGTGAAGTCTGCTGTGCCGGCTCAAGAGTTTACGTTCAAGAAGACATCTATGATGAATTAGTTGAAAAGCTAGTGAAGAAGACTGAAAGCTTGAAGGTTGGTGATGGATTTAGCGACCCTTACTTTGGTCCCTTAACAAACAAGATGCAATTGGATAAGGTCAAGAGCTATGTTGACATTGCCACCAAAGAAGGTGCCAAGTTACTAACTGGTGGTAAGCAAATTGGTGACAAGGGTTACTTGTTCCAACCTACCATTTTTGGTGACTGTACCAATGACATGAGAGTTGTCAAGGAGGAAATCTTCGGTCCTGTTTTATCTTTGATCAAGTTTAAGGATGTCAAGGATGCCATTGCCATGGCCAACGATACTGAATACGGACTAGCTGCTGGTGTTTTCACCTCCGACTTGAACGAAGCCATTGAAATATCCAACCAGTTGAACGCTGGTACAGTTTGGGTGAACACCTACAACAACTTCCACCCATCCTTGCCATTTGGTGGTCACTCTGCCTCTGGTTACGGATCCGAAATGTCTGAAGAAGCCTTCCACTGTTACACCAATGTCAAGGCTGTCAAGATGAACATCAAGCCACTAGCTTAAACCAAAAGAATAAGAAAAAAAAAGACTCCTTGGCATACCTTATGAAAAAAAAAAAAAGTTAATTAATGAAAAGTAAAAATGATCTTTACAATGACAATCATAGCTGCTAGAAAAAGAAGTTGAACAGTTTTGAAAAAGATTTAAATATTCCGTCTATTATATATGTAATACCTATTAAGTTTATCTATGAATTTATGACGATCCTGATGTCCTTACTTTTAGGGCTTATTGCTTCTGTCATACTTTTCTTATCGCGATAGTGCACGTGCTTTTAAAAAAATTCCGCTGAAAAAACGTTGTGAAGGAATATTTTTTTTTTTGTTACAATTTCAAAGATAGTCTTTATTGACTTTTCCTGTTCGGGAAATGTGTGTGTAAAAAAAAAAACAAGAAGAGCAAAAATGCACATTTTACTAGCGGGGCAGCACTGTATCCACACAGGAAAAGTAGATTTTTTTTCCTGTCTAGAAAAAAAACTATTATTCTGTATGTCTTTTTTTTATATTTTTCCAAAATGGATCTTGTTCCACATATATTCTGGTAAACCTCTGACTGGTAATTCATGCTTTCTCTATTTTTAATTTTTTTCAGAAAAATCTCAAGAAAAAAAAAAAAAAATATTCTTGGAGTATAAAAACAAAACGGTAATCTTTAACAGGTGAATTTTGTTCAATTTTTGCTTAATTATTATTTTAACATTATCATTCTATTACGTTGAGTTGAGCATCCTTAAAATTTTTCAAGTATTTCTTCGCAGGCGTGGTTTTTTGAAATTCTAAGACTTTTTGAAAAGAGATTCTTTAGCCGGCTTGCCTATATATTTTTTATTAGTTTACACTTCTAACTATAAGAAACCAAGTTTAAGAACCATACATCCAAGGAAACAATGGTATGTACCATCAATGATCAATCGCATCTATTGCCAGCATGATATAACTGATCTTTTTGGATTATAATTTGTAGGATCGAGGACATAGACCATCTGAGTACATTAGCACGGAACTGGTGGAAAATCTGGCTAGTTCTAAACAGCCAGAAGATTACTTCAATAGAATTGATATTAGCAGTAGTTAATGCCCTTTAGTTACGCTTATTCAACTCAGTACAATACTATCTTTTTTATAGATAACAAACAGTATCATGAAACACATAATCATAACAGAAGTATTGGTTATTTCTATGAGAATTGTAATCTAGTTTTATGAAAATTATCGAATACACGAACTTACTCTGAATATGCTTAGCATTCAAGTCATGAACAATGCACAATATCTTTGCTTTAAAATGATCTATTTCCACTAATTAATAAACTTCTTTGAGTTTATTAATGTGCAGTCCTTTCAAGTTTTAAATTCAAAGTTTATAAAGGATCAGAATCATACGACAATAGATTATTTTTAAAATACAACAAAAAGCAGTAAAGGAAACATAAAATTTACTAACAACTATAAATACAATATTCTGATGTCATCACATAAAAAAACTGAAGGAATATATCAAAAACCAACATTTCATTCACAAATAGTCTGACGCTATCACTATTAGAACCAGAAAGGTCATCACCAACCCATTATTAGCTAGAAAGCAATTCGTTATTGATGTCATCCACCCAAACAGAGCCAACGTCTCCAAGGATGAATTGAGAGAAAAGCTAGCTGAATCCTACAAGGCTGACAAGGATGCTGTTTCCGTTTTCGGTTTCAGAACCCAATACGGTGGTGGTAAGTCTACCGGTTTCGGTTTAGTTTACAACTCCGTTGCTGATGCCAAGAAGTTCGAACCAACCTACAGATTAGTTAGATACGGTTTAGCCGAAAAGGTTGAAAAGCCATCTAGACAACAAAGAAAGCAAAAGAAGAACAGAGGCTTAAAGGTCTTCGGTACCGGTAGAGCTTTAGCCAAGAAGGTTGCCAGAAGAAACGCTGACTAAACTTTATAGCATAACATATATCAAAATTAGAGAAACAATTATTTGTCTTGGGAAACTTTGTATTTATATAAAGAAATGAGCAGTGCTTGTTTCTCTTCTTCTTTTTGTTTATTTTAATACCTATACGCTTATACAGAAACTTTTATAATTAAAAAGGCCTTTATAACTTTATTTTTTTATTTCGAATACAAAAACGATATGGAAAAAAAAAAGCCCCCCTTCGTACTAATTGCAATAAGGTTCAACTGGATACACAATACAGTATATAATATTCAAATTCAACTCTTTTCATCATATATAAAGGACTGTAGAATATCCACTGACGTGATGTTATTCGTTTGCTCCGGAACTTGCTTCGAATACTGTTTGCCTTCATTATCTTCGACTTTAGCAGATGCCATGGTCCTATGCAATACACTATTGGCTGTGGTTTTTGTACATTCTGTGGTAAAAGAGTTTGTTATGTCTGCACTTCTTGACGTTTGCAAGGGGCTGAATCTTGATGAGAATAATTGATTGTTTATAGGCCCCGATTTCTTCATTAAAACATTACTCATGGTTGGTTTGAAATTCAACGGTCCATTGTTTGATCTTATTTTCTTCAAGTCAGACACGGAATGAATTCTTCGAGTGTCATCAACGGAAACGGAATGGTCCTTCATCGTTGCCTGTTCACTATAGTTTTTTCGTAAATCAACACCACCTGGATTCATTTGCATTAGCACATCTTCTGGTATATCAACCTGCTGAATACCTTGGAGATCTACCATTGCTGATAACGATGAGGATTGACTACTGTTATGGATTACCTCTTGCTCAATAACTTTACGTAAAGATAATCTCGACGCACTACTAGGGTTATTGTCAAGAAGCGTGTACTCCTTCCTTATATCACTTTGGTAGAAGACCTCCTCATCCTCTTCATCATCACTGGAGTCCATAAAAATCAAATTACCTTTCTTCTTTCCATGGCCAGGATGCGAATCACTTACCTTGTTTAGATGTTCATTCATGGTTGAGTTCCCATTTGTGTACAATGCATCAACCATATAAACGTTGCTTTTTGAGTTATTGTACTGTGGTCCCGAGGGGTTAACCATATCTGTGCTTTCTAAATGTGCCATGTTTGTCTTCATTTGATCATAAACAGCATCTTCATGATCCGAGTCTTCCTTAAACTCAAAAGGCAAAGATTCCGTTTCACTGAAGTTCTCAAGACCAATGTCGTTTGGATAGTTGTCATTTTTATAGTATCCAGTATATTCAAAGTGATCATCAAAACCATTGTCATCACTATCACTATCACTTTGATCATTGTCATACTTCCAATGCTTACTTTCAACATGACCATCTATGGTGCTGCTGTTAATAGAGGAATTCTGTGGCAAATAATGAGAACGTGGGACTGAGTGCTCGGGATTGGCTCTGTTCAAGTCAAGTGACTTCTTATCCGCTCTCTTGTTGAACTTTTTGTCAAATGCCCTTTGCACAATGCCGGTACTGTCCAGGGATAGTCTTTTCCCAGGGTTAAATTGCCTCAGTGTCTTTGGAATGAATGAATTGTTAATGTCAATATTAACACCCAAGTCATTATCTGCAGCTTTAGCATTGTTTCTAGCTAACATGCTGGCATTTCTATCAATATAAAAAGAGTCCAATGAAGCAAATGAGGAGTTCAAGGGGAGGGAAACTAATCTGTTATCAGCATTAATTAACTTGGAATGGGTTCTTCTGTTGTTATCAGACAAACCTAGATCATAATGATCTCTTTGGTTCGAATAATCATCATGAGCTAAAAAGTCGTCGTAATCGATATCTGAATAATCCGAACTTTGAATTTTATCATTCAAAAATGCATTTCTCTGACTTTCACTTAAACCATCAAGAGTAAAAGAATGATTCTTGATCTCTTCAATTGTGATTCTGGTTAAGGGGTTTTTATCCAGAAGCTTCAGCAGTATGTTCTGTGCTTGTAATAATTGCCTGACATCAACATCAGGAACGTTTATGGGGAATTCTAATTTGCCATGACATATGATTTCAAAAAGCTTCATTTCATGGTTACTATTGAAGGGAAGTTTCCCAAACAAAAAACAGTACAATGTGATTCCCAATGACCATATGTCTAATGAAAATGATATGATCTGTCTTATAGATTTTGTTTTGTAGAAAGATACAGCATTGCTTATGCAGATCTCGGGAGCGTAAAAGACAGGTGTTCCGACTGTTTTTATTAGGTCCTCTTCAGCACAATCATTCAGCAGTAAAGAGCAGCCAAAGTCACTGATTTTCACCACATCATTTGCTGTTAACAGCAGATTAGCTGGTTTCAAGTCCCGATGCAGAACATTCTTCATTTGGAGATATTCCAATCCAAGCACAACCTGCCTAAAGTAATCTTTGGATTTGTCAAAGGATAACAAGGATGGACCCTTGGCGTTGATTTCCAGCTGGTCACCAGAGCACCATTTGATCTCCCCATGGGCACAATACTCAAGTATCAAGTATATTTTCTTACTTTCAGGATCATTCAGAACCTCAATGAGCCTTGTGATGTTTTTGTTGTTGAGCAGCTTCATGATGGTCACTTCATTTCTAATTTTATCATCACTGACGCCATGGTCAATCAAGTTTTGACTGAATACACTCCGATCATTCTTTTGGTTCCCATTTATAGATTTCGGGTCCAAGGAGTCGTTTGTTGAGGGCTGGTTGGCCTCCAAAGAGAATCTCTTTGGCGTATTGTTTGAGTGTTTGTTGACAATCTTCATTGCGTTCAATTCATTTGTGTTCATGTTTTTCACAAGTTTGACTTTACCAAACTGGCCCTGACCCATTTCCTTTATGATTTCATAATGGTTCAGCATCGTCTTTTTGGTGATAGGATCATATTCCAGTTTGATTTTCACCGGAAGGAAAATGTGTGTTTGGTGAAGTGGATTATTCAATTGTTGCTTTCTTTGCTTTTCAAGGATCAAGTTCAATGACTCTAAGGAACTGTTCGACCCCCAACTGTCGTTGGTGTACAGCTGGTTCCCAAATCTCATTTCAGGTTGTTCATCAAAGACGTCATCGTTGTGTCTCTTGAAGTTGGTATCCTTAGAAGCATGATAATTGGAATAGTTAGGATTTCTGTTAATGGCTATGTTTTGAATCAAGGGATTCGCCATATTGTGGGTTGATGAGTTTGTATAACTATATGTATCATAGGTCATCTGACGTTTCCTCACATGATTTTGATTGTTATTTTTTATAGGTATACCGAAGTTGCTTTGCATATTTTTAAGACCATAAGCTAATGAGATTAGTGTCGGTTATTTATAGTTAAAAATGTTTTTACTGGATAGGAAACTCGATAGTAGTAACGAGACGTTGAAATGTATAGGAGATTTTAAGAAAAAACTGTATGTACTGTTTTGCTTGTTTGTTTTTTTTTCTTCTTTTTCCAATAGTTATGTGTCTATTTTATAGGAAGGAGCTTTATATTCATTCTAGTATGGTTTAGTCATAACGTTGTGATTTGAAGTTTACCATTTCCAAAAAAAAAAAAAAAAAAAAAAAAAGCAAAAAAAGGAATATTTAAAGGTTGTTGGCAATTCCCACAGAGCTTGGTAGCGCACACTCTTCAAAGAGAATATCAAAATTCTGAAAAATTCCGAGAGCATTACCCTCTCTTTAGATTTTTTTGAAAAACTCAAAAAATGCTTCACCCGCTGGGTAACTGGCTAATACGACTTCAAGTAACAAGTGTTTGTCAAAGATTGTCGTATCAGCCTATTTTGATTCTTTGAAGCAGGATCACGTGCTTACCAAGCTTCAACTATATTATTCTAGCCTAACCTGATTAACCCATCATTTCTCTAAAGGGGCACATAATACATAATATCTTTGTATTGATCTTATGGACAACATTTTCAATAAGAAGAACACTGAATAGCTTATAAAAAAAATTAAGCATTACCAAGCCTTACATATTCAAAAATAAAAAACCTGCCATTTCCAAATACACATAAAATAACTTCATGGAGGATATAAACAACTCAATATATGAAAAAAAAACAGTGAAAGCAGGAACTAAAAATAATTACTGCTTAGTATGTATGGAATCTACCAACATATGCCTATACAAGAAGAACTTCTATTGCCTTGCTATCAATAAAAAGACATATTCCGATTGGTTCTATGTTTGTGAAAGTCACTTGAAAAATGCTGAATTCTTAGAACCATGCCAAACTCAGGAAATATTGGACTTGAAAGAGGAACTGACAAATCTACAAAAAAAAATAACGGATCTTAGAAAAAAGATTGATAGTGAAAAAGAACTGAACAAAAGACCAGAATGGTTAAATAAAGCCCTAAACACAACTGGGTCCTACATATCCAACAAGTTGCCTTTTTCAGGAAGTAGTGAAGCTAAAGAACAAACAAAGCTGGTCGATAAGGACATGGTTCTTGAGAAGAAAACAGACAACCAAGAAATTGAGGACTTGCTGGATAACATCACGGGTCGAGAGCAACAAATAAAGAAACTTGAAGAAAATGCTAGATTCTATAAGCTATCTGAACTCACGTACATGAATAGGAAGGATACACTTGCCAGGTCTTTACAACAAAAACTTACGACGAAGCCTGTTGAAACACGAAAGCAATCCTCTGGTAGTGCATTGATATTTCCTACAGTGCCGAATCATGAAGTGTAATAGCAAGTGTTTTATGTGTTTTATATATATTTCTTTGCTTACTGAATACATAACATATATAGAGTGTCTAGTACTTGTAAGCAGCGGAGAGCCTATCACCTGTCAAAACACACATTCTTTCGTATTTTTTATCATTCATATCAACAAAGTCAAAGTCCGTGACAATAAAATCCAAAAACCACAACGATGTAGCATACGCCAATGCAGCCTTGTCCATCACCCGCTTTGTTTCAAGTTTATATCCAAGGCGTGCAAACTTCTGGGCCAGCTTCCAAAGAACATCCTGGACTTGCCCTGCAGACCACGTGCTTGTGTCTGGATACACAGAGCCATTGTTTGAAGCTTGCACATTGACAAGCAGCTTGTATTGGATCTCAACAGAATGCAACACCTTGTCAAACTTATCGTTGAAGTACCTCAGAGTTTCATAGTCCTTTCCTCGATAGAGATCCATCTGTCTTTTCAGATAACTTAAAAACCATATTTTAAGCTGAATCAATGTTTCCAAATCATCTGTTTTTGAATCATAAAGATTGGATTCCTCTTGCTTCAAGTATTTCATGAACACATGGGTCTTCGACAGTTGACGCACTTTTGAAACGTCACTATACTGAGTTGACGAGTCATTAAAATCAGGCTTGGTTTCTTTCTTGCCAGATCTTGCCTTTATCCTATTCAATAGTTCCGATGTTAAATCCAGAAACTGATCGTAACGCAACACTAGATCCGTTCTAGTGTTTGCTAAAGTTGATGAAAGGTGTTGTTTCTCATCTGATGAAACCCTTGACATACGTTGACTGCCGCTGTTTGACGAGATCGATGCTGATCTGAATGCCTTTGTTATAGCCTTTGTCATTCCAGCAAAAGAAGATGATCTTCTTTTTTTCTTCTCATGCACCTCAGAGCTGTTGGTGCTCAAGCCACTTTCCCTTCGGCAAGGCTGGCTACATGAACCTTGTTCAGGCTTTGTCAAATTCTTTATTGTTCCATGATCACTTTGGTTTGATGAGGTCCTTCTTGACAAAAGCTTGGATTTTCTTCTAGGCGCATTGATTGGGAACTCATTGGTAGTGATAATGGCTTCATTAGGTATCATTAAGTATCCATCCCTCTCGGAAAACTGCTGACTAGCCGTGGTAAACTTGTCGTTGTTTTCATATTCCTCATCAGATGATGAGTCAAATACCTTGTTATAAGTGACTGGTCCGGCAGCAGCGTTGTTGCCAGCATTGTGGCTTACATTCTGATTCAAGGACAACAAGCTGTCAACATCAAATGTTTTATCCACATTGTCAAAGTCCTTAACCAAATGATGATTGAAAAGCTCTTCAAATGACATACGCTTGACTGGATCGTATGTTAGCAGTCGTGTGATTAAACTCTTCATGTTTCCATCAAGAATATCATAAAAATCGTCGTCTGAGTCGTCAGCACTGGTGATGCTACAGCTGGAGCTTGAGGTCGAACTGCTATTTGAGCCATCCGTTGATGTAGGAAACTTCAAGCCAATAGTTTTGATTTTATTCAAAAGTTCAATGTAGTTTTTTGCATGGAACGCTGGCTTGCCAAAGCACATTTCGTAAATAACACATCCAATGGACCACAAGTCAATTTTGGCATCGTATTTCTTGTACGACAAAATCTCAGGAGCCATCCACTGAGGGGATCCACATAGCGTTTCAGCCATTGACTGCTGAGGCAAAAACCTCGCAAAGCCAAAATCAGCTATTTTCAAGTATGGGATCAAACAATGTGGGTGTGATGTTAACAACAGATTTTGTGGCTTGATATCTCTATGTATGAGATTCTTAGATTGAATAAAAAACAAAGCATTGGCTATCTGCTTGATGAAAGAGTAGACCAAAACACAGTTTAAGCCATCATATGAGTTTTTAGGAAACTTCTCAGTTATCCTTTCAAGCATATCATAATTATATGTTGATGATGTATGCCCGTCTGCATTTAAATGGTCCTTATTTGAAAATCTTATAATGTTAGATAAATCTCCGATGTCACAAAATTCCATAATCAAGATGATGCTCTTGTTGTAATAATTATCTGGATTATCTGAATCACCATCATCAAGTGTCTTCGGAATGGAGTAAGTAATGAGCTTAACAATGTTTGGGTTTTTTAATCTTTTCAGAATGTTAATTTCCACTTCGATGTTGTTAAGGATGTTGTTGCTGTTTTTTTTATTGTTTGAAATAATGTTGGTGTTTTTTATGATCTTGATAGCCACTGAAGTTTGGTTATCTCTGTCGTCTTTAGTAGACATAGACGCTTTGTACACAGTTGCATATGATCCTTTACCTATTTTCTTTGATATAGTTAAGCATTGCTGATTGATAGTAATCTTCTTGTTTAACTTACTGCTCATTTTGTATACATTAAGTTACAAAATTTATCGGGTGTAGCAGCTATGAATTAACTGAGGTTTTAGTCTATTTATTTGTTGTAGTTTTGTCTTCTAGGACTCCCCAATTCAATACTTACTATCAAGGATGCCTAAATCATCACGCATTTACTTTATCTGTGTGTTTGTGTTTTTCATAGATAACAAACTCTGGCTGTGGGAAAAAAAAAGAGTGTAGATCTGATCCCCCCCAATGATTAGATAATCCTTCAACCAAAGACACACGTGACCTAATCAGCAATAGGATTACTCACACAGACGCAATGACACTTTACAACAGAATATGTTACTGCAGCAATAAGTGAACAATATGCAAAGCAAAGAGACAATTCATTGCATAAGTAGTTAAAGCATAGAATCAAACACTGGTCTAACCCGGAAACATAAAACAGAAAAAAAAACAACCATGCAAAATTAAGTTAACGTAGAATTGTTACAAACAACTTGAAGGAAAAAGATAAAGATTTGATCTTCATGATAATCATTTGAATAGACTTTGACTTTGCTATACCTCTGAATATTGACCATAGTTGGTATTCAAGAATGCACTGGCTTGTAGAAATATGTTTGGTGAAATATTTTTAGTTGCGGATATTAGATAGTCTACTGCAAATTGGAGACGCCCAAAGTGTGCATCTTCTACGAAAAAAGCAAAAAAAAAAAAGCAAAAAAAAAAAAAGGAAAAACAAATGAGAAAAGTAAGTTTGAGAAGAGAAAAACAACACATAACCAATTAAGAATAAAACCTTCTAGTACCTATTAACATACCAAAAATGTCTGAAGGTAACAACAAAAGAGCCTTGGATCTTGATGACTTGAATGATGATGATTTGTATAATGAAAATAACAACAACAAAAAAGTCAAAATAGAAGAAACACAACCAAAACAGGAATCCGAATCTGAATACACAGAGGAATCTGAATCTGACGATGATATAATATTTAACTTTGGTAACAACAGTAAGACATTAAGCAGTAACAAAACAAACAAGACAAGTGATACAATCTCAGCAAAGCCTATAGACTCAGATTCAACATCTCTCAAGACGTCCACCGAGGGTGATGAAGAAAAGTCCAGCTTAGTGGAAAAATCTGAAGTAACAACAGATGTTGATGATTACGAAGAAGGCGACGATGAAGAAATCCAACCAAACTTTTTGATTGAGGATGAAAGTATACCTTTCTTTATCACCAGTAAAGATAATAAACCTATAGACATCACAAAGGATGATGATTTTGAAGGCGTTGACTTGAAGGAAATAGAGCCAAGTTTCATGAAGGAAAAGCCTTGGAGATCTTCCAGAGCCAAAATTGAACACTACTTCAATTACGGATTCAATGAAGCAACTTGGACGGAATACCTAAGCAAACATACAAAATACAACGTCAGATACAGTGGGTCCAAGCTTCTGTATCAACTACTTTTATTACAAAGTCAAAACAGATTGGATGCATACAACAACATAAACAAAAATAACTATCAAACTGTAAATAGTGACAATGTTAAGAGCAATCCACAACAACAAATGACTGTTCCTGAAGTTGCAAAGCTTAAGAATTTGCTGAAGTACCAACAAAAACAACAGTTAAAAGAACCTCCATTACCTATCATTCAGCCTATTATAAATGCACAAGGTAACATCATCAATCCAAATGCAATAAACAACTCTACTAGCACATCAATGCCACCAGGTATGGACATGAATTTGTCAGCAGGAAACATGTTCCCATTTGCACCATTCAACATGATGAACATGGGAAATAACAACATGAATAAACATAAACCTAGAAAATAATGAAAAAATGGGACCATTTGTTCTTCTAGCTGTATTCTTATAAGAAAGTAAACATTATATATAATCTTTTTCTTAATTTTTTGTTTCTACAAAAAAAAAAAACTTACATACTATTCTGATTTTGTTTCAATGTTCAACTCTCTTAGAACCGTTAAAACATCAACTACTTCTTTGATCTTGCTTAGCCAGATTTTTCTCTGATTGATGGTGTCACAGCTCAAAACAACTCTGGATTTATCATGAAATATCAATTCAAAGTTGTACCCTGGGGCTGGACAACTTTCACAATCTAGAATAACTTCATCAACATTTTCTAAATTTATCGATACCTTCAGTTCACTTGAGTCATCAGTAGCATAACCATTTAGTAATCCCTTATCCAATACAAATCTTCTTCTTTTAACACCACTGTTTTCAGACACATCCAGACCTTGTTGATACATGACACCATTGGTGTCATACTTGAGGTTTAAGGCATTTTGCTTTCTCTGGAAAATGTCGTTGATCGCAGATATCGATTTTGGAATAACATTGTTGATGTGTGATAAATGAAGGGTTTTTAGATCCAATGTTCCAATTTTAGATAAGAATTTTGCACCGTTAAAAGTGGAAGCTGACAGCAAATCACATTTTTTATCACAAATCACGTTCGTCATTGAGAATATATCAGATAGTGACAACTGTATTGTTAACAAACCAAAAGTCTCTCCGTCTGGTGAAAAGTTGGAGGCCCATGGGTCTTGGACTTTTTGCTCAACCCTTCTGATGACTGTTTGGTATTCAACTTTACGTCCACTCTTGGCGAACAGGCCTGAATTTCCAGAGGTTGAGGAACCTTGCTTCGGCTTTCTGTTGAAGATTTTCTTTGTCAAACTGTTGGATCTATCCTCACTATTTTTTGCGTTGTTGTTCTGGAGTATTGGAATTCTATCCTGGATTTCAACAATCTTACCCTTAGGCTGATCATAACGCATCTTGAATGTGAATTGTAAAGTCAAGACAATGTCATCAGATCCAGTTAAAACCTCCTTGATTGGGATTTCTGTTACGTATTCCTGAGAAGTAAGGTTTATTTTCTCAGCTAATGCACCACTGTTGTTGCCAGTGAGAGTGATCCAATCAGATTCAATAATTTTATTGCCGTTGTCAAAGATGATCTGCACTTCAACGTTTTTATCAGCAAAAGTCATGGTCGGATATGATTTGTTGATGAAGTTTGTCAAAGTCAAAGTGCTCAAACTAACGTAGATATATCCAAGATTTTTTAGTTGATTGTCTTTCAGCTTTAAAATTGTCTTTTTCCCATCCATTTCATTGATTGATAAAGACTTTCTTTTTGGCAATCTGGTTTCAGGTTGTTCAAGCTCTCTATCAATAACCTTTACGGGAGAGTTTATCTTTACCTTTTCAAACACAGGGTTATTGTTTTTTCTAGGTGTTTGTGGATGAAGTGAACTTTCTGGTAATCCATCTTCATAATTTAGCTGATCCTGTTTAATATCGTCCAGAGTTATCCCATTTTGCAACAAAAGATCTTGTACATTTCCTATGATAATTTTCTTTCCAGGACTTGAATTGTTATACTCACTGGTTAATAAGCCTTCTTTCTGGTCTCTGTTTTCGTTTATTAACTGTAAGTTGTGATATATCCCTAGTCCTGTAGATGTTCTTTGTATGACATGGTCATCTGAGTTTTTCAAGGTTCTTTTGACTAACTCACTTTGCTCATATCCGTTCATTGTCAAATTATTAGGGCTGACATCATTGTCTTGCCAAATCTGGGATATTTTGTCTTTATTGCCGGTGCTGGCATCAGCTTTTGTAGTTTCAGTTGTGGTTGGTTCATTGGATGCCGACTTAATTGCAGATTCCCATATTTTGTTCATTTCTGATAACAAACTATGACTAGAGCTAATTCTATTTTCGGCAAGTTTTCCCTGGGTTTCTTGATTAGTATTTTCAACATCAGGAATCTCAGCTCTTAGAATATCTGAGGTGACCCTCCTTCTCAAGTTTCTCAAAACATCTCTAGACTGATCCAACTGTAAGTTATAAGATGATGTTACCGGATACTCAATATCAGAGGAAATAATACGGTTCATAACTTCCTTGTATTGTGACTTCTTAGAAGCTGTTGGTTGTTGATCGAAAGCCAAGAAAGATTGTTCGAAAGAACTTAATGAAGGTAGTTCAGGAGATAGCTGAACTATTTGAGTTGGTGAAATTATTCTGCTAGCTTTGAATTTGTTAGTGCCTGAGGAAATGGATCTTTTCTCATCGTTGGACGACATTCTCAAGTTTGAATTGCTGTTGATGTCATCTTCAAACTTGGAATATCTAACTGATGTTAATGAGCCGGAATCCAAAGTATTAGAATCATCACTTTCCTTGCTCAAAATTTTTAAACTGAAGCTTGAGTTAAAGTCACCTTCACTATCAATGGTATTGTTATGACTGTTTGTCAAAGACCCTGAATTGTCTGAGTCCATGATAATTTGATTGTTTTCCAATCCAGTTTCAATTCTCTTCAACATTTTGGTAACATCTTCTGTTTGCTCCTCTAAGATCAAAGTATTCTCCTCCTTCTCACACATTTGGATTTCTTGAGATACTTGTCTACTGTTGTTTCCATTCTGGTCACTAATTGTAACATGGTTTAGTATATCGGAGTTGATGGAAAATAGTCTTTTATTAAAGAGGTCAGAATTAACTGAGGTAATTCTTAGCTTCATGTGTTCTTTTTTAAGATCATGTACAGAGCTGTTATTTTTATTAATGGTCAAAATATCCTCATCTGACTTGTTCATGTCATTTTCACCTAGTTCTGAACCAGAAATAAAATCCTCTTTGGCACTTACAAAGAGATCAGATTCGTTATCTGTTGTAGTGAATCCAGCATTCTTATTGTTTTGAATGGCATCAGAAATTGAATTTAACCTCTCATTCTGAACAGAGCTGTTTCCAAAGTTGGATATTGGCATACTGGAGATATCCTCATCAGAAGAAATGTTGTTTTCGTTGTTGATTATCTGATTAATATCTGTTATAGTCTCAGAGTTTGAAATGTGTTCGATCTGCTGCTTTTTTAAAGCATTGCTGATGTCCTCCATTTCTTGGAGCAGGTTCATGGAATCCATATCTAAACTTGTATCCATAGTGTTACTTTTATATTATCTTTGGTGTTTGATTCAAATGTACAGATTTTATCTCTTTTTTTTTTTTTAAGAACAGAAGAAAGAACGAAGAATATGATGTTTAGTTTCAAGTAATATATATCTTCAATTAGTTAAACCTAAGAAATATTTAGTATTTAATTATTAGCTATTCTTTGATTGTTTTTTCATAGAAAAGAGGGACTCCACAACAAAGAATACTTACTTGAATATAAGTGAAACTAAGCCATAGTATTAACATGAATTGAATTTTTTTATTTTTTTTTCAAATTAAAAATATTTGTTTATCTTTTTCCTAAAACAGGAACAGTACCGTAAACATTTGACCAAGAGACAGATGTGTATATTAAATCCGAAATTCAATAGAATAAATAAATTTACTAATTTGAAAGAAACTCTTTTTGAATTGGTAAAGGCAATTGTCACTAGAAATTTTGTTTTAATTGCTCATGATACTTATTTTGTATTTAGTTGTCCTCCTTTGGTTCAGCGCCAGTAATTTTAATCCATTCTAATGCATCTTCATCGGGAATAGTTGGCAATGTTCTCAACTTCTTCTGTTTGAAATATAGTTCACCACATGAAAATCCATTAATGGTGAAATCTTCTCTTGGATCGACTTTACAGTTCAAGCTTAGGTATTTTTCCTTGGTTTGTTCTAGTAAAGTTTCATCACTGTCAGAGTTTTTACCTACAGCATATGGAACATTCCAGAAAGGAATATGGTAGTAACCAATGTTCAAGTATTCTATTTGATCCATCGGCAAGAAGATGGAGGCAAAGACGGAGTGGACTGGAGCATCACCATGTCTTTCATAGAAGAATCCACCTTGATGGTCTAAGTAGTCAAAGAATTCAACATATTGCTTGGATCTCCATAGTTTCATGTTTGCAATTTCGAAGTTAGACCAGAAATGACATCCATTATAAGTTTCACCTTCGTCTTCACTGATGAAACTGGCAAAGTTCTTGTGAGGAACATACTCTGGATGCTGATTGGTGAATGATAGAACTGAGTCAAAGAGAGATGGAATTGTTTCATGGTACTCATGTAATGATTGAGTAAACCCGTATAATTTCTTGTTATCGTTCATGTATTTAAACAAATCTTCAGGAATGTCACAAGGGTATCTGGTGCTAGGCTCAACTCTCCAGTACCAATCATATTCCAACATGATGGGGTGTCTCCAGAAGAAGCCAGATTGATATCTACACATGAAACGGTATGATTCTGAAGCACCATAGATGATGTGGGCCATGTCAATTCTAGCTTGAGCAGCCTTATCTTTGTCAATGAAATCTGGGTAAGACCAATGCTCCTCTGGAACCAAGCCAAACTTGACGTTACCAGAGCACTTAGCGGCAACTTGCTTTTTAAATCTAGGAGTGAACTCCTTGTCATTCAAAAAGACCCAGTCGTAATGATACTTGTGATTGAAGCTAGCTTCAAATTGCTCAATGGACTCTAGCATATCAGAAAGTTCCTCGTTTCTTACCAATGAAACCATGGTGGCATTCATCTTGGTATATTCAGGCTTGGAGGTATCAACGAACCAGTCATCGAACTTGATGGGATCATATGCGTTAGGATTGATATGTACTTGATTCAAAGTTTTATCAGCTAGTGGATCATAGAAGTTTGCTAATCTTTCAACACCGTCATCTTTGGGGGCTTCGTAGGAAGAGTCATCGAATAGCTTGTTGTACACGGTCTGAGAATTGTATTCTTGATGCACATTTGAAAATAAAAATATGGCCAGAATCAGTAGAGATGATATCAGTGTGTATGACAATCCTCTAAGGATTCTCCTGTTGATAATAGGCATGGCTGGTTTAGATTTGCTTTTGGTCTCTAATTAAAGCTTTTACTAACTGTCCAAAAAAAAATAAATTGTCTTTTTAGACAAATATTTGCGCTGGCCCTTTGTTTCACTCCAACATACATTTTTTGTCATGAGTATGAAATTTTTGCACTGAGGAAAAATAGTAATACGCTTTGTTTGCGTTTCATTTTTATTTTTAGAAAAGCGGAGTTAATCTGAGACAAAGATAAGATAATCAAAGACCAACACAGATGTCAACACACATCATAGACTCTAGTTCTTTGAGGACTAAATTTAACAAGACTCTCATATCAAAAAATGACAGGATTATATTGACCAGCTATAACTGCATATTCATCTACAACGACAGCAAGGAAAAGTGGATATCATACACAAGCATCAAGGATATTCTATTGTGTGTCAACCACATACAGATCATATTTAAGGATATATCAACCATAGAGATTATCAGTGATGACAACCATGATGTTTTATCAGAGATTTTTAGCCAGTTGTGCAGTAGGTTTTTCTCAAACAAACCATTGCAGTATTCAACTGAAATTTTGCAAAATATTTTATCGTTACAAAAATCTACCAATGTTCGTATCGATTGCTTATCAAATGACATGATTGATAAAGAAATGCTTAGACAACAATTCAAGCTTTTAGCAGATGAATGGGTGGTGTGTGATGTTAACAAAGACTACAAATTATGTGATTCCTATTCTCAAAAAATATTATTACCAAATAACTCCTCATTGAGAAATTGCATCATCCATGCTAGAAACTTCAGAGATCAACAAAGGTTCCCCATTGTTTCATACATAAACAAGAACTTAAATTTGATACTGAGGTCTTCTCAACCAATGATTGGAATTATGAGTAAAACCAACAGTCAGGATGAGTTCTTAATCAAGGGATACTTGAAAAGTGCAGACACAAAGGAAACCAACAAGTTCATTATTGTTGATTGCAGGCCCATAAAGAATGTTTATGCTCAAAGGTATATACTTGGAGGAGGGACTGAGAACATTTTGAACTACCAATTTTCAGATTTAAAAAGTAAAGATCTGTTTACGAGCAAGGCATATTTTTTAGGATTTCCGAATGTTCATATTCTATCTGATCAATACAGCTCCATGGAGGATTACTTTATATTGGGGAAAAACCATCAAAAGGAAGAAATTAATCCACTTAACTTTGATTGGTATTTGAACATAAAACACGTTATGAAGGAAGTGGATTACCTATTGAAGGAGTATCTACTCAATGGATCCCATCTTCTGATACATTGCACGCACGGTTGGGACCGTACCTCATTAACCACATCTTTAATGATGATATGTTCCGATCCGTATTATAGAACGATAGAAGGATTCTTGGTATTAGTGCAACTAGAATGGCTTAATTACGGATTTAGATTTGCTGAAAGGTTTGATGTTAATGAATACATTCTTGATGATTTTGAGGTCGATACAGTGGCAAGTAGTGATCAAATTTCTGCAAATAAAAGCAAAAACGGATTTTTGATCAATCGATTAGAATATTTGATGGTCAAGACAAAAAATCATAACATCATGGATATACCAACAAATTTTAAAAAAAAATTAGGCAACATTGACATAAAATTTATATCAAGCAAGCTTGGGTTAAATGACGAAGAGGAATGTAACAATCGGGTTGTAAAGAGACTCTCTGAACATTTATACTGGAAGCAGAAAAAGTCAACGATTGATTACAATAATGTGGAAGATTGCTTTAACACAGAGGAAGAAAACGAAACAAAAAAAATCTGCAAAAACACAAGCTCTAAGGGTGGGGCATCGCCTGTTTTTGTGCAATTTCTCGATATCATCTATCAACTAATAAAGCAGTATGATACACAGTTTGAATACAATGGTAAATTCCTACTACGAATCTTGAAAGAGGTGACTTCTGGTAAGTACTATGAGTTTTTGCTTAATAATGACAAGGAAAGAAATGAATACCTGAAATCCTTAAAGTTAAGTGTAGAGCAAGAGAAGTTAATATCATGGTATAATCTGATTGAGATCAAGGATTCGGAAAGAAACACAAAGTTCCAAAGGGCCCATGACAAGATGGATCAATGGATATTTCCAAATGAAAGCAAAGTAGTATTATGGAAATCTTTATGGAAATCTTAGTGCTTGTGTTATACCTATATACAGTGTTCATTAAAGTTCTTTATGGGGTTTTTTTTCTCAAAAGAAAAGTGATAATTTCCCACTTTCTTCAACAAAACCATTTCGTTTAACTTATTCTTTGCTTTTTTTTTTTTTTTTAATATTTTTTGTAAACTCAACAATTGGCTATGATGTTTCATCATAGAATTTTCTTGGAGAATTTACAAATGAGCAGTACCAACAAAGAAACAACAACACTATATCCAGCATTCTACATAAGTATGGACAATCTTTGCTTCAGTTCATCCTCATACTTAAAAATAGCAGAGCTTCATAGATACAAAATCAAGTACAATCTATACGATGGGAGCTTAGAAGAATATCTTAAACATGGGTCAAGGTTTGTAAATGGTACCCCTGATAAAATTACGGTTACAATAACCAATACTGTTTCTTTGTCCATGAGAGCTACTGGTGTAATTACTGGTCCATACTCCTTGTATGTTGATTTAAAGAAAAAAAAGTTTAACCATAAAACCAAATATTTTGAAAAGTCTGATATACCCATTTTTGAGCCCAACTTGTTACCTTCCCAGGATATCGTGATGGAATTGTACTTGAATGATTTAAATGACGGAGACATTGAATGGGAACTAGATGTAGTCTCTCAAGCCTTGTTCACCAGAAACTGTAAAACTTTCTACAAAATTGATATTCAGTATCATTTCAATGAAAAGATATACGTACCCAGTACAAAAACTGAACTTGAACTTTTAAAACAAAACTTAACTGTAACAAAATTGGATTCACAAGACATTTGGAACTATTTCAATTCAACCAAGATCCAAAATATCGATCATAAAACAAAGACACACTTGGTGATACTGACACATGGGATGATGTCAAATGTCACAGCTGACATGTTGTTTATAGCCGAGCAGATCAAAAAAGCCAATGAAAACTGTCATGTCACCGGATATCCAGATAACGTTTGCCGAACTGAAAGGGGGATTAGATATCAAGGAATCAAAAATGGTGAATTTATTTACAATGAAATAAAAAAAATTGGAGTACACAACATCAGTGGCATTTCCCTTATAGGACACTCTCTTGGGGGGTTGATCCAGTTGTTTTCAGTAGCATATTTGTTCAAAAAGTATCCTGAAACCATGCACAATTTGAAGATGGAGAACTTTGTTGCATTGGCAAGTCCCCTTTTAGGTGTTTTGAATGACAACCCAAAGATATTTGCCAAACTGCTCCATTTAGGTATCATTGGTAAGTCAGGTCAAGATTTGGGGTTAATCCCAATGATGGAATATAAAAATGAGCCATTTTTATCTGTATTGTTGTGTGCCCACACAAGGAACATTTTGAGAAGGTTTAGTAAAAGAACCGTATATGCCAATAGTGTGAATGACGGTGTTGTGCCATTGTACACTTCATCACTCTTATTTATAGAGTTTGATGACATACGACAAAAACTGAAGGAAAAGAAAGAATCCAGCACGGACAAACTAGAGATAGTAACTGAAGATTATTCAACAAAAGAAAATGATAAGAAAAGGAACAAGTTCTTGTGGAGGCCATTGATGAAGTTGAGCACAATGTTTGCACCTAACCTGTCAACGGAAGAAAATTCAGCCATTAACAAGAACGAACCCGAAGGGAACCCTGAAACGGAGGGAATTTTTAAATTACCCAAGATGTCGTTGCTTGATACAGCACAAAATGTACTTTTGCAACCTGTTCCAAACATGAAGTATATAGTAGATCCAACAACAAGGAACTCAACAATCATCCATGATAAGGTGTACACCAGCGAGATGATTGAGGATATCATTTCATCGAATGAATACAAAAAAATGATTGATATCAAGATTGATGATGAGGCTACCGCATCTTTCCAAAAGGAAATAGAGATAGCCAAGAAGTGGCACAAAAATTTGTCATGGAGAAAGGTTGTATGTGCCTTGGATCCCGATGCACACAATAACATCAATGTTCGTAGAAAGTTTCACAACGCCTATGGTTGGGAGGTTGTTGACCACATGGTGCACGAACATTTCATCAAGCTATTTGATAAACAAGAGGAATGGTTCTGTGAGGAGACGGATGATGTAGAGGATTACTACTGGCTATTGAACTTTGAGGAAGAATCATTGATTGATGGAGGAGTCACCGGAATGATTCCAACAATTTCAGATTTGGTTGACCGTTGGTACAACAAGCTCAGGATAACAGTGGGTGGCGAGGAAAATGAGCAAGAAGAGTTGAACCGAAGAATAAATGAGTTTTCCATAGAGGAACAAGAAATCCTGTTTAATTATATAAGATAAGAAGGTTTATGACTTTGAAAAAAAACCACAGTAAAGAAAAACTGAAAAAATGTTAACGCGTCATGTTTATTGTGAGCAAAAATTATTATTAATATTTATTTTTTTTTCAAATCATTTTCAAAAAATGCAAAACCAAAATACATTTTAAAGTGAACACCACAGAAGCATAATCAAACATCTAAGCCACACATTTAACTATACCACATATATATCATGGAATTACTTGACGAAAGCCAGAACTTTGCTAGATCACACAAGAGATACGCAAAGCTAATCGAGAAATGCGAGGGCATCATTGAAACAATATTCAGGAGTATGACCTCGAAGAAGCTGATATACCTCTGTTTTCCCTCCGAGACTGTGATGAACTTTGAGCAAGAGCTTGTGCTGATGTTCGAGAACATACGCTTGAATCTGAAGGGCCTGAACAGAGACATTGTGCTGACTGGGCTGACAGAGTCCGCCGGGCTTGAGGAGAGACTCAACAGTCTGGACGAGGTCATAGCCATCGCCATCCACAAAAGCGAGATGCTGAAGGATGTTGTCAGCAAGGAGGGCTGGGAAAGCCCACGAGTGCAACGAATCATGGAGGAGGAGATATTCGACCCCGTTCTGCTGAAAACCGCGGACTTTGTCAGAAGCGACAACCACCATCTTTTGGTGAACACACTCATACCGGAATTGCAAAAGAGGAAGGACTTTTTGAAGGAGAAAATCCGTGCCCTAGAGGAAGAGACCGTGAAGAACATAAACATACTGACTGATAAGAGTTTGAAAATTAATCAGAGTATTGTTGAGAGCATCAGCAAATATGAAAGCTCTTCTCCGGAATACATAGCCAGTGTCAACCAGCTCAGAAAAGCTGCTGTGAGCTTCATAGAAAACGAACTGGATTTTGATGTTCCTCAGCAAATAAGTTAATGATAATGAAGCGTTTATTTACTTTTATATACAGCTAATTTTTGGTAATCAAATATTGTGCAGCACTTTCTAAATGCCAGTTAAACTTTTCAAGCGCACTGACGGAATCTTCTTCAGTGAATCCCATGTCAATCAACTCTTCTATAGCCAAGTCCTTTGGTGAAACAGCCAGTTTGTTACCTTCGTTTTTCTCTGGAGCTTCAGGTTGGCTTTTTTCCAACCCTTGGAACAGAGCGTCCCACTCTGGGTTGCTAGAGTCATTTGGAACAGTCTTGGCAGATAAAGGCTCATTGTCGCTGTTTTCATCTTCGTCATCCTCTTGTGCAGCCTCCAAATTATCGAAATCATCGAAATCATCGAAATCATCAGGAATCACAACAGGCTCATCCAATGATCTTGCAGGAACTTCATCACTCTCATCGTCACTGGAATCACTTTCGTCAACCTCGATTTCCTTTATAGGTGGGAATTCCTCAGTGTTTATTGGTCCAGAGATAGGCAAACCAACAACACCGGAGTCATTCAAACTTTGATCAATAGTGCTGGATTGCACAATAGGGGAGTTGTTGAAGGAGGCGTTTTCTTCAGCAACTTGTCTCTCAATACTCTCTTTATCAGCATCCTTGGGTGGAGCATCAGGAATTTCTGTTAAGTCTTGTTCACCAGCCACACTCTTCTCATCAACTGTGCTTCTGTTGGTGTTGATGGTTTGATCAGCTGGTTCAAATTCTCCAGGGATACCCTTATCTACAGGCTCATCTTCATTGATCTCTTCAAGACCAGAAAGATGAGGCTGCGTTTCTGAGCCATTGTTGACCATTGATGATGTGGTTGATTGCTGAACAGGCACATCATCCATATCATTGACAACCTTGTGAATGTTTTCCTGTACAGTCAAGTTTTCTAAATCTGCTGAAATCTGAGTGGCACCACCCTCCGAAGCCTCAACATTTGTGTTCATCTCATCCAGTTTGACAGTTGACTCATTAACATTCTTCTTTGGTGGAACAGGAGTCAATACATGCTCGTCAAAGTCTTGAGTGGCAAATGCATGGGCTCTGTCCAAATAATCATTTCTATCGTTTTCTAGCTTCATTTCATTCTCTTCTAGAATTTGTCTTTCTTCTTCTAGTCTCTGTTGTTGAATTTGGAAGTCAGCAAACATTTCTTGCAGTCTCTTTACATTTTCGTTGTAGATTTCCTCCTGCTTGGTAATCTCCAATGTTTTTTGCTCCAAGTCTTGTTGTCTGGCATTCAATGTTTGGAAACCTTCTTCAAGTTCAGCATGTTTACTTTGCATTAATCCATGTTGCTCTTGCAAACTCTTTTCATAGTTATCCAGCTCAGCCTTCTTTGAAAGGAAAGTTGCAAAATTTTGTTCAATCAGTTGGATTTCTTCATTTATTCTATTACTGCTTATTTCAGAAACTTCCAGCTGCTTTCCAGTTACAGACACTAAGCCTTCATGTTTGGCTATCTCTTGCTTCTTAGCATCCAAGTCTCTGTTTAAAATTTCATTGTTGTTGTTCAAGTCAGATATGCTTTGTTTCAACTCTGTATTTCTTTGAATCAATACAGCCAAATTGTTGTTGTGAAGGTCATGTTGTTGCTTAACTGTGTTGTAGTTGGTTTCCAATACTTTGTACTCCTCCTCCAAGGCAGTGACTTCAGCAGTAAGTTCTTGAACTTGCTTTTCAGCTTGTTCAGCAAGAGCACTTTCAGTGGTGTATGCCTGTCTTAAAGATGCCAATCTTTGCTCAATAGCAGCCTTGGTGGATAAAATCTTGTTCAGTTCTTGTTCAGCCCTTTGTTTTCTGTCCTGAACAATCTTAGTCTGATTTGATAAAGATCTTGTTTGAGTAGAAAGATTTGCAATATCAGTTGTGGCATTGCTGATGGCCATTGATGTTGAGTTGTCTCCCCTAGAAACAGAGCTTGATCTTTGTCCGTTTATTGGTGGAGAAATTGACGCAAAGTTTGGAACTGCTGCCAAGCTTGATGTGTAGTTATATCTTAAGGGAGATGAAGGAGTTGCAGTAATAGACTTTCCTAGAGCTGGTGGTTCTTGAATAGGTTCTTGTTCCTCTGGGATTATGGATTGACCAAAAGTTGAAGTGGGCTTAAACTTCTTGACAGGGGTAACAGTAGATTTAGTGTTGCTGGCTGGAACAGGAGCAAACACTCCATTGTTACCTGTTGTGTTAGGAGAGGAAAATCCAGTGTTGTCAAGAGTCAGCAAGTCATTTAATGGACTCTTAGAGCTGGATTGTTGAGAGTAATTCAAATTAGGCTTAGAATCTCCGTTGGGAATAGAAGGTGAAGGAGCAAATGGTTGACTGTTATCATTGGAAAATGAGGAGCCAGTAACATCAGTCTTGTTGTGTAGTGATAATGATGAGTTCAATAGTGATTGTGGAACTATATCAGGTAAATCAACGCCGGAGTTGGACTTCTGTATCAGGAACATGGCAATGCTAAACTCAATATTTGTGAATTCTGCATTATTGTTGATGTCGGATAAATCCCAAATCACAGCCAAGGTATCCTGTGATAAGCCAGAGTCCATGAAATAAGGAACTAAAACATCTGATCCTAATTTACCTTTATGACCCTTATCCAATGAGTTGAAGATGGCATCAAAGCTTCTACACGTCTCGGCATTTAAGGCCCATTGGTCTAATGGAGTATTGTTGAAACTGTTGTTAGTCAAGTTTCTTTGTAAAGGGGAGGAAGTTCTTTGTTGAGCTTGAGAGCTGCCAAGATTTTGCTTGACAAAGCTCCACATGGACGGTGGCAACATCTCAGGTAAGGGTAATCCAATTCTGTTGCTCATTAATAACTGAACTAAGAACATGGCAATAACAAATTGATCCTTTGTTAGATACCCGGCATCGTTTTGATCAGCAAGGTTCCATATTTCAACTAAGGCTTGAGTAGGCAGCTTAGATTTTTGTAGAATGTCTCTAGCAGCGTCTCCCGAAATGACGTGTTGACCCTTTGAATAAGAATCAAAGAGCTGAGCAAATTGAGCAATCTCTTGTGAAGATGGCAATGGGATTTGGCTTGAAAGGTTGGATTGAAGGGAAGCATTTGATGCCTGTCTGTTGACAATAAATGATGCTTGTCTGGAGACGTTTTTGCTAGGTTTGAAGTTTCCAGAGAAATCGGGGATTTTGACAAAAACTTGATAATCATTTTCACTTAGTGGCTTTGATAGAATTCCACCTTGCGATTGAATGTAACCTATCAATCTGCAGCAAATGGCAAACTGGTTAAAGGTTAAAAAGCCCTTGTTGTCGTAATCAGCTAGACTCCAAATGATTGCTAGAAGGTCATTAGTTATGCCCGACTTAATGAATAGTTGCTTCAAACTGTCACCGGTTAATATGTTTAGTTGTTCTTTGTCTAAAGCCTGAAAGATTGACTTGTAACTTTTAATTTCATCTTGGGTAAATGGTTGTTTTAGTGAGTCTAAATTGGAGTTAGAGTTACTAAATGACATTGTTTTATTATTAATAAATGGCTGTTGTAATTTGATTGAGGATTGCCAAAAAAAGAATAGATTTAATAAACAAAGTATATATTTTGGTTGATTGCTGTGTGGTAATATTGATGTTCTTTACCGCTGAATACTGTTATAGATCAGATTCTTGTTTAAGTATTGATTACGAAACTTGAGTGTGTGATAACTATAAATCCTTTTTTTATTAGGGTAATAAAAAACATAACAAAAAAAAAAAAAAGTAGTAGGGGAGTGTAAATAAGACGTTATCCCCAAAAGAAAAATTTTCTTCTTTTTTAGGTTCCGTGAACCCAAAAAAAAATGATTTACTTAAGGCGGCTAATGCAGCGTTGAATTTATAATGATTTAACACTCAGTATATACGCTGATTCTAAGATAGAATAAATGGTAGTAGTACGTTGTCTCAAGTACATGGTTCAAACCTTATCAGTACAATACTGCTTAAGATGCTTAATGCCTGCTTGCCTATCTCTGTATGAATTGCTTTTATATTTTTTGGTTTGGTAAAAGGAAACGATAGTACAATCATATATTATAACTAGGGTTCTCAAATTCTCCTGATATTCTTTTTTCCCCGTTCATGAAGGAAGCCTCACGTGTAGCAAAGACTTCAGCAGAAAAAAAAACAGTCTCCCTGAATCCATTAACCAAAATGGTACAATACATTATATATACTATATAATCAGGACTAATAAAAAAATGTTTAAGAAAAGCACACGTATAATACAATGATTACTTTCAGATGGAGCAATCAATTAATGGATTCAAAGGTACTGTATTTAAATAACTCACCCCTGCCACTAAATACCAATCAAAGATTTACATATCATATTAGGATATCCATAGCACGATTAATACTGCTTTTAGCAACATTTCCCTTTGTACTGATTTTAGGATTGTTTAATAATTCATTGTTTCCTACATTTATAACATCAAATGATAAGATTGTGCATCTGTTGGTCTTCTTTATAGAAACTTACCTCTATTTAAGAACATTCCTATCATTCAGTATAATTTTATTTAATAGAATAAATTTGAACACATTTCACTTGTTCCTACTCACTTGCATACTTGGTGGTTGTGTCTTCACAGAATATCTTCAACATTGGGTTAATCCCAATAGATCGTTTGATATATTGGACATGCTATTTAACTCAATAGGCAGTAGTCTTGGTTATTTATTATATAGTTATATACACGATACATAAAAAAAAAAAGGCATTTTTTTATTTCAAATAAATTGATTATTTTTTCAACACGTTCTTGATTTGTGCTCTGCTTTGAACACACTCTAAGTGCATTTGGTCTCTCTTGGCATACAGCGGGGAAGTTCCATCGTAAACTCTTAGCAGTTCTTCATATAACTTGATGCTTTGATCTTTGGCTGATCTGTTCCATGATGCATCGTATATCCACTTCCAGGCTCTATAATTTCTTTGTCTTCTATTCAAAGGAACAGGAACAGTTATCTTTCTACCATTGATTAATGAGTTTCTTGTTTTACACAATGGTCCCAACTGGGTCAGACAGTACTTCAACATTGCGACTTGAGACGGTAAGGAATAGCTATTTTCCTCAAACTTGATGTCACTATCGTATTTTTGTTTGTATTGCATGGTATCGTTGACTAGCATTTCATTTACAATCTGTTCCCCATTGGACACGTTGTTTGTGTTACCTTCTTCTTGGAATTCAAAAGGAACTTCAGGAACAACATGTGTGTACATTTCCAAAGAGTTGTTCCCTCTAGGAATCTTGTCTTTATATACCTTCATTTGTAATAGTTTCAAAGCCTTCATGATTGTGTCTGTTGCCTTCTTCTTGTCACCGTGTCTCATGGTCATGTTGATAATTTGCTCAAGATCAAAATCTAAACCCTTCTTCACCAATACATCCTTTGGTACAGATACAGCTTCATCAATGTGCTCCTTATTAGGAACAAAGGTGTCTCCTCTCAGAGGTAGAGCATCGTGTTCATTGAAGAACAGATGATCTTCCTTATTGGATTCAAGCTTTTCTAAGGTTGATTGGATATCAGTGATGTTTTGTTCCCAAACAGGTATTTCATCAGAAGATGGCTTATAGACTTTGGCTTCCTTGTTAAGAGTTATAGAAGATGTGGAAAGAAATGTTCTTTGTATAGATTTGTTTTTAGTAACAATAAGTTGAGATTTGTTAAAAAGCTTTAGCATTTCAGTATATATTTTTATGATTTGCTTTGGTATTGGTTTTTGTTACAATAGTGCAAACTTATTTATATTTTCCTTTCCTGTATGTCTTTTAGTAGATCTATGAAAGTGAAAAAATATATTTAAAAAATTGAAATTTAATAAAAAAATTTTTTTTTCTTTTATTTCATTTTTTTTAAAATTTGTTAATTTTGAAAATCAAGTTACCATTTGACCTTTACCATTAAATCCGACACTGCTCGGTTTTCATTTTAACTTTTGTAACGTCAACAAATTAACAATAACGACTTTAAATTCATTCTTCTACATAAAAAACAATAAAAAAAAAAACAGAATTTCACTACAACTCTGTTTTGCCTTGATATATGAGTTAACAACCAAGAAATAGTTTTGTTACGTCCTTCTTTTTCTCGGAAAAAAGCAAAAGTATATATACCTTTCATCCAACCCATATTATAGAATTATGTCCATTTACAGTGACAACGTGGATCCCGAGATGTTGAAGATCTCTTATGGATTTAATGATCAGAACGCTATACTTTATGAGTTTATAGTCTTATACTTTAAAAGAAACCATGCTGATGTAAAAGCACTAGTCGGTAACAAGGACTTCTATTTAATATTTACTACTCTTATACCCAACAGATTGTTCTCAGATATTGTTCATTTCATCAATAATAAGTGCAACACCTCCATATCCTCTCAGATAATGAACACCATTATAGAGCTGCCTGTTTTCAAAAAACTCAAAAAGGATCATCAAACACTGAACGTACATGAGGAGGATGAATGCCACATAAAGCTTTTACGAAATATGTATGAATCCTATTACAAAGGTGATGCATCAGGGGAGATAACACACATGATGCTTCCCAAGGCCACTTTTGATAGGCTCTTACAGATATTGATGAATCCCTTGGATTCAATAACTTCCCTAAGCGAATATTTCAAAACGTTATCTAAAATATTTATTCCATTGAACATGGTCAATAATGCAGTGTTCATCCCATTCAAAAAAGATATTACTTTTAAAGGTCGTGAAGTTGTTCATATAGTATCATTATTCGAAAAATACTCAAACAAATCCAATAATGATACACATGGTGATATATGCACAGTGCAGCCCAAATTGGAGAGTTATTTGAAAGCTGATTCGGAAATAATCAGAAGTAAAGAATTTGAGAACTTAATTCATAAAGTAAGGAACATCATGGCTTACAATTTTGGATTTGATGACACAAAGCCTCTAACTGAAAGTGATCTCTTGGAGGAAGTCCACGAACCCTTTGATACAGAAGATAATGAGGAAAGTGATTATAGTGACTTTGATCACTCAGATAACTCATCTGATAGTGAAGATACTGATGTTTTGAGTGAAGAAGAATTTGAATAAACTCGATTTGTAACGAAATCTAGAGGGGGAAAAAATCCCCCAACGCTATATATAAATATATTTTTTTTTTATTAATAGGAATAATAAATATGTATAATAACTATATAGAGTAGATGTGAATAAAATTATGTATCTAGATAGAAAATTACCATCTCATCATGGACATGTCGTTTCTGATTCTTACGTAATCGAATAGATCTTCGATTTGACCGGTACCAGAAATGGCAATGTCTCTGTCCCAGACCTTTTCAGAGGCCCAGTTCTTGACATCAGCAGCAGTGATCTTGTCAATAGCTTCAAATTGTTGTTCCAAAGAGACCAGTTCAGCACCACCGGCAATCAAGCCAGCCAAGGAGTCAATGGACTCTTCAGAGGCTATTTGTAACTTCAAGGCTTGTTTGGCTCTGGCGACTTCCAAGTCAGTGACGGAGACAGTCAATCTGTTCCATTGCTTTAGGGCAAAGTGGGTGAACTCGTCAATTTGTTGGATCTTGGTGGATTCAGCAGCAAAACCCCACAAACCGGTATTTTTGTAAGATTTGGAGAAGTGGTTGAAGGAGTCAATGATTTCGTAGTCAAGAACATCATTGACCAACTTGGAGCCTTGCTTTCTGGAGAAAGGGTCGACCAAGTTGAAGGAACCAAAGACATTTGCAGCAACCTTGGCAACGTAGTAGTTTGGAGAGGTGACGGCTTCACCTTCAACGGCAATGCTCCACCAAGCCTTTGGCAAGGTGTCGTCTCTTAATCTGACTTCAGAACCAATGAATTCAGACTTGACAAATGGAGTGACAGTGTTGGAAACCTTGTTCAATTGTAACTTGGAGACCAATTCAACAAACTTTTCGTGATTCAATTCAGAACCTTGTTGAACGATGGTTAGGGAGTTTTGTGACAAGGCCTTGTTAATGAACTCACTGGCATCAGTATCAACCAATGAGGAAATGGTTTCTGAGGTACCGGAAACTGGAACGGAAAGTGGAGTATTTTGGAAAGCAGTGGCGTGTAAGTGTTCATCAACAATCTTGGCGTATTGGGAGGATTCGTAGTTGAGGGTCTTTGAAACAACCTTATCTTGGATGGCCTTAAAGTTGCTCAACAAGGTTTCTTGGGTCAATGCACTTTCTTGTAACAAGGATAAGGCCTTGGAAACATCAGCACCAGAGGCAGTGAAAGTTTGGAATTCCTTACCAACAGAGGAGTTCAACTTGAATCCGTTGGTGAAGGCCTTTTCAGCGTTGTTAGAAGTGAAGGATTCAGCAACAACTTGGGAAACACCGTTGTTATAGTAGTTTTCAGAAGAGGAACCAGCGTTACCAAAGACTAAGGAAACATCCTTGACTTTGGAAAAAGATGGCTTAGTGATAACAGTGATGTTGTTAACTTGAGTGACCTTTGGAGCACCTGTTAATGGAATATTGGCATAACTTCTTTTCAAAATAGTAGATCTCAACATTGTTTTGTATGAATTTTTCTTATTATTGTAGAATGGGGTTGGTTCTGTTTTTACTTTGTATTAGTGTTTAACTTAATTATACTTAAAATATGACTAAACAACAGTATGTTTTTATTTGGTCTGAATTAACGTTTATAGAAACAAAAAATATAAATTTTAAATATGATTATTCCTTAAAGAGAGGGATGTAATTCTTCTATTAAAATTAGAGTTAAAATATTACTTGTTGTGGATTATGAATATATAAATGATAAAATTTATTACTGGTTTTTTGTAGATTTATTATTATACAAATATTGATATTGTTAAACAAAAGTTGAGTGTAAATAATGTGGGCAGGAAGGTAGAAAGGAATTCATTAATAATTTTACTATTAAAAAAATTTTTATTTCATTTTTAAGGATCTTTTTTACGTTTCGCCATATATAGTGTTTTTTTGAGTGTGGCCAAAACATTCAAAAAATACAGTAAAAATTTTTTTTTTTTCATAGTGAAATTCATTATGAAACTTGAATACTGTAATATTATTGGTGATGTAGATAATTAAAGACATTATTTATGCTATACTCAATACGTTTGTACACGAGTGTACATTATCAAGTAATCATGCGTTAAATGTTGTTAGTGTACTATATTATATAGACTAATATTAATTTGATAATCAAGGTTTTTATTCTTCATGGTATAGATGTATTATCTTCATGTTGGCTGTATTAGCCAATGAAAAACTTTTAATTTTTTGTGAAGAGCTGTCCAGAGCACGTGATAATTTAACGCCGAAGTTTTGGAGAGAAAAAAAAGATCAAGCTAAAAAAACACAAACGCTACACAGTTTCAACAATATCACTGAAAAGTAAAACCAATGTTATGTTTACTGATATTTCGGACATAATACATCACTCATAAATATCCATTAACTCAAAGTATATATCATATATCCACCCAAGTGTAATATACTTATAATATAGTATGTCTACAAAACAAAATTTCAAGCCTTTTTTGATTCTATACAACACTATTGCTGGATCATTGTGGTTTATTCATTTGTGCCACACCTTAAATGCTGTGATAAACAACAAGAACGTTAACACTTTCTATTCAGACTCAGTAAACTTCTTAACATTAACGCAATGCCTGGCTATCATTGAAATATTTAACTCCTTATTCAAAATTGTCAAGTCTCCATTATTAACTACATTTGCACAAGTTAGCTCTAGATTGTTGATTGTTATTGGTTCATTCAAGCTATCTGCAACTCCAATCAGTCCATTCATCGGATATGAATACATCACATTATCCGTGGCTTGGTCTATTACAGAAGTTGTTAGATATTTCTTTTACGCTTTCAACTTATTAAGCCTTCAACCTAAGACCTTACTGTTTTTGAGATATAACATGTTCCCTGTGCTATATCCATTAGGTGTTACCTCTGAATTGATTATTTTGTACAAGACCACTCAAATCAACGACAACAGCTTAGTCAAACTGGTATACATTGTCTCTATGCTTGCATACATACCTGGATTTCCGGTTTTATTCTCTCATATGTGGATCCAGAGAAAGAAAGCTATGAAACAGCTCTTCAGTTCTAAGAAGCAGTAGTTACCCGATTTTATATAGCCAATGACTTTCCTAATACAGTAGTTTCTCTATTTTTTTTTGTAAGTTTTTGAACCATACAAGAAACGTGAAATATAATTTTTTTTTTTTTTCTTTTTTGAATTTTATATGAAATTTCTTTTGAACCATCTCTGCAAAATATTCAGACACGTATACATTAACACATAACAAAGTTATAGTACCAAAACCAAACCTGCTTTAAAGTCGCAAAATATAATGATGTTATCAAGACTAAATGTGTGTCCAAAATCTATCAGAAATAATCTAAAGTTACAATCCAGTATTAGATGCAACTCAATAAAAAATTTAAATCTAAAGAATACTCACATTGCGTACATTCCTCCTAAGAACATAGATAGCATCAAAGAATACAAAGATTTTTTACCACAACCAATTTCTGTAATCAAAAAGGAAAAGAATATTGAAGTCAAAAAGTACAACATTAGTGATGCAAATGATTCCAAGCTTCTCCCACTAAAGCTTGCCTCTCATCTGTATGCCACTGTAAATATCTACACAAGACCATTTACTGTTCAAAAAGGTGATGTTATTGTATTACCATCCCAACTGAAAGGTTTGAAAGTTGGTGATGAAGTCAACTTTCAAGATGTTACTGTTATTGGTTCCACAAACTATAAGATCGTTGATCATCCTATAAATCCTGATCTTTTTGAAATCAAAGGTAGAGTTGTTGAAAGAAGCAAGAGTGCTGAATTTTACGAGGATAGAACTACAAAGAGAAATAGAAAGGTAAAGCATATTGTTAAAACTGTCAACATGACCATGATTGAAATAACCGAATTAAAAATGAAATAATTTCTCTCTGATCTCAGTGAAGTTTAATTAAACCTTATGTATTTTAATTGCATTGTATATAGATAGTCTTTAAATTGATTGTGATGGGTTTTCTTTGTCATATTTTTATTTTACAATAAAAGCATAGTTTTAGGATATGTGAATGCCTGGTTCTTTAAACAGAACACGTGCATGATTCGTTATGTTCACGATTTGAAAAATGGAATTTAAACAAACGGTACTTTATATTTGCTTTAAGTTTTTTTTACACTGAAATCATAAGGGCGGCTAAGAAAAAAGAAGCAAAAATGATTTATTGAAGATGTTAAAAATATCAAATAATTACAGGTCATTATCTATATCATCTATACATTGTTGTTCCATTAAAAGTTGATAAACACATATATACACCAAGACTTTAATAAAAAATTATTCAGGAAGAACGATAATAACAACATATGGCTTTGTTGAAGAAGAAACAATCCAGGGACCAATATCACTCTAGAAAATCTTCCTTAAATAGCACAATAAGCTCTGCCAGTAGTTCTCATAGCATTATTCCTAAACCTTCAAACGATGATAGAGGCAATCATTCACCACTGAGCCCTCTTATAGGCACCGCTCAGACCTCATCAAAATCACAGCCAGTTACAAGAAATGGTAGCAGAATGTCATCTGCTCCTACAACAGCCATAAATATCAATTCTAGTATCCCAAACACGCCCATCTTTCAAACACCAAGTAACCATTCACACGTCAATTCTGCTGCTAAGAGATTCTCTTTATCATTGAGGTCTTTTTCATCAAACAGTTCACTCAATAATAACGCAGTGTCAAAGGAGGATTTATCTAAGCCTAATGAAGTAACTTCGATTGCATCACCTTCAAACAGTACATTTTTGAGTGATTCTAAGCTGATATTTGATTGGGATGTAACAGATCCAAAATCTTGGACTTGGCAAAGAGTTGTTCTATGGTTGCAAGTTAATGAATTTAGTCCCAAGTGGATATCATTTTTCAGAAGATCACAAATTTCAGGAAATGATTTTTTGAAGCTTATGGCCTATGAGAACTTTGCTAAAATAGAAAAATATCTTCCTGCTTCACCAAACTGTAGCTATAACAGATTTCAGCATGTCCTGAAAAGAACAATGGAACATAATGTCATATATCAACACAAATCCAACTCTCGATCTGTGAGCAGTCTGGATTCCATATATTCAAGGAAATCCAGCAAACATCTTAAAAATGGCTCAGATCAAATATCATTAAACTCTTCTACATACCTCACCAATAAATCTTCAGAGAAACTAGTTGATGTTATAGAAAACGATGAAGAACAGTGCAGCTTTCAAAAATCTAACTCCGTTAAAAGTGATAACTCCCAAACCGTTAATGAATATGATATTTCTTCTAGCTCAACTATCCAAATGGATTCAGCAGAAGCTCCAAAAAACTATGAAGGTCCTATTAAGGTTCCTAAGTTGAATATCCCTGTTCCACCAGCAAACGCTAAACTAAAAAAAAAAACTGATAACCAGAAGCATGAAAGTTTTAGTGCCTTATATAGAAGAAGCTTTATTTCCATCATGGGAAATAACACATCAACGAAATCTGAGCATACCAATCTAAATGAAAGCGCATCTTCTATTGATTCAAGAAAAAATTCACCAGTTACATCACCATCCAGTTCAGGCTATTCTTTGTTCAAAAAAATCCAAAAGCACACTGCAAATGATATTAACTCTTCAACAAATCCAATAGAAATAAATCACGCTGAACCTAAAGTTTCTATTGAGGATATTTATCTACCAAAGAAAAGACCCATTACTGTAGATGATGATGGAGCAAACCCGGACGTTTATATCTACTGTACAAAGGATAGACAATCTTTCATTCCTTTGAATGTGAAAAATGTTAAAGATCCAACAACTTTAAAGGCTGCAATAGCTACACATAATAATATAAATCATAAAAACTACAGTATTTATTTGGTGGACTATGAGTTTGAAATAGGTGAACAACAATTGACTGATGAGGTGATGAAAATAATCATAGATTCCAAATTTCCTGAGAAATATAACAAGTTTTATGTTAAAAATCATTTGAAAATTCAACTGAACAGAAACAGATCCAGTTCCTCATTGTTATCACAGCAATCTAGGAAAATGTCCCTGAAGTCATCAGTGTCAAAATCATCCATAGGTTCAACCAGTGATTTGGATGATGTTGAAAATGGTCTTAAGTATCCAAAAACACCTGGTCATATTCTTGAAACTGCTCAAGATTACATAGATGCCTCAAACACCTCAAGACCAAACAGAAGCAGAAAGTCAACTGTATCCAAGAATAATTTATCACAAGTCAACGAAAAGAATCTAGATACTCAACAATCTACAAGCAATCATTCATCATTCAAGGTTATTAGACCAGACACATCAAACAAAATAGATTTCAACAAGAAAAGAGAAACACCATTTGTTAAATTGAATCCCACAAGAGAGGCTCCTCCCCCACCTCTATCTTCTGATGCATCTGTAAATAGTGGATCTGATTCTGATATCAAAAAAAGAAGAAGACCTCCTCCACCGGACATGATATTGAATGTGGACAGCAATCCAGAGATGAATGATATCAAAACGAAAATATTCAATCAATCTATATCCTTCTTAAGCTCTACTCCCGGGGTTCATAACAAAAACGATTCTGATCAATTAGTACAGCAACCCCCTAAACCTGGTTTTTCTAGAAAATCATCTCTAGTTTCTCTAAGCAAGAGATCATCTCAGCATACATTGAACAAACCTGATTTGCAACAATCTTTTAACCAAAATACACACACTACCAGGCTCTCAAGATCGAATTCGTCTATCCAGTCATCAATCTACACATCACCACCAAAGCTGTTGAAAAGAAATAGCAGTAGAAGAATAGTGTCCTCAGCTTTGGCAGGTGGAGACACATTTGATGAAAACAACATTGTTTTTAAAAATGTTCCTGAATTCAGTGATAGCAGTGACGATGGATACATCAAAAAGGGATATAAAGAAAGTAGCGATGATGACGGAATTGCTAGAAAGATTGATCATTTGTTGAACCAAAACCATGAGCAAACTTTTGATAAATTTAATCAACAAGCACAGAATCCATGTAAGAAACAAAAGTCTAAAAGTGAGGACGATGACGTAGACTCCCTGATCAAAGAATTTGAAATGAGTTTGAAATCCGATAAGAATACTGTCTCTACAGCTGAGGTGAAACAATCAGATATTTCCACAGAGGACTCGGATGATAGTGGTATAGCATGGGTCAATAACAATATCAAAAAGAAATCTTTATTGCAAGATGAAATCAGTAGTGAGGATGATCATAAACTACAACATGAAAAATTGAAGCCAAGCATCAGCAACAACAGCGAGTCAGATGATGGAATTTATTGGTCTAATAATAATTTATCTAATGTGACTAATAAGTCCTCGCTAGCGAAGATCAAGCCTATATTAAATGTTGAAACAAACAGTAAATTTGAGGATACCTTCCACTCTTTGGACTATAACAAAGTCATTCACGAAGAGGATGATGACAGATCAGTTAAAAACAAAGACGACAAAAGATTGTCTGTGTTATCCAAAGATGAGAAGGTTGGTTTTAGCTTTGATTCTGAGTCAATGTTGGGTAGCCTTGTCCATGAGTCTCCTTTCTCTGAAGGGGACTCTAAGAGCAACTTTTCTTCAGCAGTGACAAGAAAAATGACATTAAGACCTTCTGCTGATATAGTGTATGAAAACTTGGAAGTATTCTTCCCTGGAAGAGACTTAGATAAGCCCATCTTTGAAGGTGACACTTCTGCTGCTTCCCCAAAGAGTAGTACATCATCAAGATTTAATAGATCTGGTGATAGACACAAGAGTATAATAGAAGCTTCTACAATACAGCACTCCTCTGAAAAAGACGATTATACGTTCTCTTCATCAAGCGGATCAATGAACAAGAACTCATCAAACAATACACCAAACAGTTCGGTGAACTCACATTCATCGAACATACCTATGAGAAAGAAAACCTTAAGAATCTTGGCCAATGAAGCACTGGCTGTTAGAAAAGGATATGAAAGTGAAACTAACAGGCTACCCAATACAAACTTTAGTGAAATGAAGCAATCTTACGATAACAATTCGCAGATACCTTTATTAAAGAGACGGAACACTACAAAGTTGTGGGGTAAAAAGGTGATTGAAATCACAGAGAAGGAAAAAGTAGTAGAAATCAACAAAAAGAAAAACAGTCAGGGTCAATACAAAGAGTTTGCTTGGATTCGTGGTGAAATTATTGGGAAGGGTTCATTTGGATGTGTTTATTTAGGTATGAATCTAACCACGGGTGAAATGATTGCTGTTAAACAAGTTGAATCATCAACGGAGTCTCAAATCGAGGCTTTGAGATCAGAAATGGATACGCTGAAAAACCTTGATCATTTGAACATTGTGCAATATCTAGGCTTTGAGGCCAAAAACAATGTTTATAGTTTGTTTCTGGAATATGTTGCTGGTGGTAGTGTTGGTTCCTTGATAAGAATGTTCGGAAGATTTGATGATGAGTTAATTAGATTCTTAAATCATCAAGTATTGCAAGGGTTGTCATATTTGCACAACCAAGGTATATTACATAGAGATATGAAGGCGGATAATCTGTTATTGGATTTGGATGGAGTTTGCAAAATAAGTGATTTTGGTATCTCCAAAAAATCAACTGATATCTACTCAAACTCTGAAATGACCATGACTGGAACAATATTCTGGATGGCTCCTGAAATGGTTGATACCAAGCAAGGTTATTCAGCAAAAGTTGATGTTTGGTCATTAGGTTGTATTGTGTTGGAAATGTTTGCTGGTAAAAGACCTTGGTCCAATCTGGAAGTTGTTGCTGCTATGTTCAAAATTGGAAAGTATAAATCTGCACCTCCTATTCCTAAGGACACCTTACCCTTGATATCCCCTGAGGGTATCAAGTTTTTAAACTTATGCTTTTGCATTGACCCAGAAATGAGACCTACAGCCGATTATTTGCTGGAAAACAAAATATTTCCTGTGAACCCACACTTTAATTTTATGGATCATGCATTAGCCAAATTCACTAATGATAATCATAAGACCATGAGCTTACCATCGGAAAGAAAAAGCTAAGCAGCTAATTAGTTTGTTACTGTTGCAAGAAAGGGAAGATTACATTCCTATTCTTAGTTGTATATATTAAACAGATAAATTTTCTCCATCTCTACTTGAAGCATAATTAACAGTATCAATATTTGACTCATTGAATTTCTTGGTCTTTATGTACTCCGAAAGTTGCTTTGTCAGCTGTAAATAAACAAATCTTGGCTCATTGGTATCAAATCTGATGGGTGATTCATTAGACAACCAAAAATGCTTTGTATGCAATATCTTTCTGTTTGTATAAAACGAAAGCTTAAAGTAGTCTATCCATTCTTGGAATGAGAGCTTGTAATCTGGAGAAGTGTGGGATAATAGTTCATAGTCTTTTGATAACTTTAAGCAACTTACTAGCATATGATACTCATGTTCCGTTTTACGAAAATCATCCGCTTTAACATTTATTTCATAACTTACCTGTAGCAGATCACGTAACTCTTCTTTTAGTTGTTGTGAGTTTGTGAGGGATAGGTTAAAAGGAAGTGGTTTTTTTGAAGAGTTTTGAATATCATCTTCATCAAATGTGGATTTGGTTATTTTTTTCCCTAGAAGATTGCAAACACATCTAAAGATGAAAACAGTAGACTGGTAAATATTTTGTGAAATTATAACCACGTATTTAACAAAAGACCAGCCTATAGAGGAAAGTGAATCACCAACTGCATTGATCAATGAAGTCATCAGTGGGATGGCGGCCAACGCAAATAGAACAAAAAAAGCTCTTGAACTCCCAGTGGTTAATATAAAGTCACCATAACCGATGGTCAATAGACAATCCAGAAAAGCAAAATACATTGAGTCAAAGTAGGACCAACCTTCAGAGAATTTGAAAACCATAGCTCCAAATAGCCAGAATACTAAAAAAAATGACAATGAAGACATGAAGCCCAAGTTCTTGGCCAATCTTCTATAATGTACATGAAGCCGTCTAATTTCTGTATACTGGATAACATCCGTGTAGTTATTACCTTTTCTGTGTGCATAAAATGCAAAACTCTCTTCGTTTATGATGTCATCTGAGTGAAAAAAGGTATCCACTTCATCATTGGGTAAATACATTTCGTTTTCATCAAACTGCGAGTAGTACGCCTCAACTCGTTTAACAGCTTTGATTCTGGCCTTTTCACTTAAATGCAGATGTATGATTGGTTGAAAGGTGTTCTTTATTATTTGTGTGGTCAGTGAAATGATCAAACCAATTATTATAATTGAAGATAGAAAGTAAAACATTGAAATAAGCCTCCCACCGGTTTTGTGTGAATATATATCACCAAATCCCACAGTTAAAGCTCCGCAAAGAATGGAATACAGCGAAACCCCGTATGAAACATTTGAAAACAAACATTTTGAGTAAAGCCAAGCACCCCATAGTAGCCATAATTGAAACCCAAAGGTATACAGCATTACAGCTCTTTCATCATGACTCAAGTTGAAGGTTGCCCTGTATTTTCCTTTCTTGTACCCTATAAGGTGAAGACATAACAAACTACCACACATGAAATACAAAATGCATGTATAAACGGCAAACCAGAATCCAATCCCCTTTTCATGTATTGTGGGATCAAATTCAACACACCTGAACAACACGATGTCTATTAACAAAATCAACCCAGAGATTGTCCATCCCGTAATATTGACCCTTTGCGCAACTATATATCTTATTTTGCCTGAAAAATGAAGAAGTAAAACAACATTGGAAATTCCTCCAATGAACAATGAAATGCAGTTCAATATGAGCACAGTAGATGAGTCATCCACCTCTTTGTGTGTGTTTCTTAACACTCGCCACTTGTTGACAAGACATGCTATGGAAAACATATGTGATATAGGACCTGTTACAGCAGTGATAACAGGAATGTAGCACGACACCATGAAGTAGTATAAGAAATGATCAGACTTTCCAGGTTTGATGTACAGATTCCGTATTTTATCGTTGTTCAATGTTGGTATAGTCATCTGATCTACTTCCCAGTAGTAGAAGCTGTTGTGTGCATCTCTATTTACTTTAGTTTTTTGATGCTCCGATGGTTGCGATGGAGCCCTTGATATTTTATTTAGGTTTAAATAAAAATCATCAAGGTTTACTGATCTATGTCCATTAGAAGATGTATTTGAAGCCTCGGGTTTCAAATTTGCGATTGGAGAAACAAACATATTATGGCTATTGGTGTTATTAAACTCATTATGAACATTTCCAAGCTTATCAATTATTCAAAAAAAAGAAAAGGAAAAATGATCATCTTTCAAAATATGAACCCTCAAAAGAAAAAAATTATAAAACCGACCGTTACAATTTTACGTTTCTAAAGTTGAAAAAAAAAAGACAAATCAAACATTAAAGTTATATATTTTGATGAACCCAGCATCATCTCCGGTGATGAATTCTGAGTCTCCTAAGTCTAGGCAGTTTTTGATGGCTCCGCGTTTATTCCTATCTTCATTTCCTGTGGTGTTATTTAGGTCTTCTGTTTCGTTATCGGTTTCATCGAAGTTTAATATCAGTTTCCCGTTTTGTAGATCCCAAACTTTAGTGTGCTTATCTCTTGAGCACGATATGATTCTGAAGTTGTCACACTCTATATCCCAAACTCCTCCTACATGACCAAACTGTGTTCTAATGCACTTTCCTGTTTTGACATCCCATATTTTGATAGTGGAATCTAGTGAGCATGATACAATGTGTGTAGGGTACTTTATTCCATTCATCAATCCTGTAGCTGCAGTATGACAGTTTACTCTTTTATTGTTTTGATCCAGGCAATAGTCATCAGTCACCAAATTGACATCATCTTGTAAATGTAGCAGGACAATTTTTTGAACCTGTCCAAGGTGTCCTTTAAAGTTTTTGATCAATTTGTTCTCGTTGATATCCCACATTTTTATGCAAAAGTCATCACTGCATGAATAGCAGGTTTTGCTTTCGTAATCTAATTTGACACAATTTACCCAATCAGTGTGTCCTTTTAGAGTATAGCACGTTCTTGAATCGATGTGCCAGATTCTTACAGTCTTGTCAGCAGATCCAGACGCAATGTAAGTCCCACACGAGTCAAGAGATAACACAGCATCTGAATGACCTCTGTATGTTGAAATACACTGACCTGTTTGGAAATTCCAAATCTTGATGGTTTTGTCTAGGGATCCTGTTATTAAAGTTGTTCCGTTGAATGTGATTGACTTGATGGCATCTTGGTGTCCAGTCAATCTACGCAATAATTGCGGTTGCATAAGTTGCTTATAATAATCATCACTTTTTATGCTCGAAAAGTCGTAACAGTCAGTTGATAAACTAGGTATTTTCCAAATGGCTAGGGTGTTGTCATATGATCCTGTGAATAAGAGTCCAAATTGAATTTTTACACATAATACGGAGTCTAAATGAGCACGAAAACTGTAACTCTTGACTGTACCACGTCTCCAGTTTTTTTCAATATTGAATCTCTCTTTATAGACGGTCTTCCACGGACGCATTTGTACAGAAGGGTTTTTAGAATCTTTTAATGGTGGAATCATTTGACTACTTTTTTTGTTTTCTGCAGGCAAAGCATGCTTGCTGTGAGTTATGTCATTTATTAAATTGACCTTCTCTCCGAGGTCTTCTTCAGGATGGGTATTGTTTTGGCTTTGGTAATCAGATGAAATAGGAATGATGTTAATGTCTCTTAAAAGGTCTCTTCGACTATTCAGCGAATTGTTACTATTCTGGTTTGAAAAGCTCATGTTATTTTGAATATATCTTCTATTTTTCATTTGAAGCAGAGGTAACCCCCAGCCACACTGTTCACACTTCTTGTCGATATGTTGCAAACACATAAAATACCAAACTGAATCATCATCCGCTAAGTTTTGCCATTTTTTTGACACTTGGGAGGCCATGCATAACGATTGACAATCAAGATATTGCAGAATCTTCATTGATATTTCTCTTGGCAATGATGTTAAAAAATCTAGTTTAATCAAATCCTGGCATGTCTCAGCCACATGAGATAATTGGGGAGAACAAAGACTGTTCAAGACAATAGATAATATCTGATTTTTATCAAAGGAGTCTATGGTGTTATGATTTACATTTTGATTCATTTCATTGAATTTGTTGGAGTGTATGTCATTATCTTTGGATTTTATGAAAATTTTAACAAAATCCTCTATCGTTTTCTTTTGATTGTCATCTATGTTGGGGCTCAACTCATTGTTGATTTTGTCATGAATAATATCAATCTCATTACTCTTGGTCTTTATACAGTTGTGATACGTGTTATATTTTTGATGGTTTATTGGGTTGTGTCTATAACAGAACTGTGCTTTGTTGAACTGGGGGAGAACTAATTGCCTCATGTTTATATTTTTGTTATATTTAATTTTCTTAGTATTAATCTGATTATTGTCATCTATTTTTCTCTTGCTGTTATGACTGGTAGTAACATTGTGTAGACTATCAACCACTGTGTTTTTGTCTTTATCGTGTAATGACATTGTAAACAACTTTGTTTCAATAAACTTATGTATTTAGTAAAATTTATATAAGTATTTTGCCAATGGTTTTTGGATTGTTTCTCCTTTTAAAGATAAACAAGCACACCTTTGCATTTATATAAAAGAGACAGTTCCTTAATTGATGATTTACAAGATAGTAAAGGTTTTTAATTTAACTATCTGATGAATAAGCCAAAGTAAATATAAAAAAGACCCCTAGGTAGTAAAATGAAAAACTGTGGAATATTTTCATGCGACAGAAGCTTCACCAAAAAAAAAAATATCCCAGAGGCGGTGATAAACTTAAACCGTAATCAGATCACTTCCTCTGTTAGTTGCTCGTCATAAGACAAATTAAGAGAGAAACACTTCGTCAATTAAACCATTATGTTTACTAATCAGTTCAATAAAGAGAAATTATCACTTTTAAAGGAGTAGCTTACATTGTACAGTAATATGTCTCCTTGTTTGAGCTAAGGTTGATGTGTTGATTAAAGCTTATTATGGCGGCTTAAAGTGGTGTGTAGCTAAAAACAGGTAAAAAAAAACAGTGTATGGATAATACTATGTGGAATATTTTTTCGGTGTTTTATTTTTTTTATCAAAAAACTCTAAAAACGGTATCATACAGTAATACATCACATGACCTATTACGCATAAATAAATTAAGGCATATATACTCACGTTTCTTTTTTTTAAACTCTACAGTTACTTATTTCAAATACCATAATATCTGAGGCACCATTGCTAACTAAGTCATCCATTATATCACCTTTTCTTTTTCTTTCTATCATTGCAGATACTGCTACCCAACCCTCATCGTCAATCTTGGATATGGTTGGGGCTCTTCTGCCTGGTGTTATCTTCAATAATGTAGGCAACTTCTCTTGTGGAGCATTGTAGTTACAGTACACATATTTCTGGGCTGTCAATACACCTTGTATTCTTGACTTGATAACCTTGGTTAGCTTTTGCAAATCTTCGCCCAACTCCTTGATTTTTTCTTCGTTTTCTATCAAATGAGCAGATGTGGACAATAAGGTCTCAATCGCTTTCAACCCACAAGCTCTCATGGTTTCTCCACTCTCAACTAAATCAACAATACCATCGGCAACTCCCAGGGCACATGAAGCCTCAACAGAGCCTCCAACATACAAGACCTTGGTTTTCAGTTGAGATAAATCGGTACAGTTTTCAAGTTTCATGAAGTACTGCTTGGTTAAGTTAACAAAGGATGTGACTATGGTCTTACCGATTAAGTCTTCAACAGTGTGTATGGTTTCACTGTTTTCGGGGATTTGAACTTGAAGCTTACAGTTACCGAAGTTCAAATCCATGGCCAAAGAAATTTGATCGTTCTGTTCACATTCTTGAACTTCATCAACACCAGTGATACCCAAAATACACTTACCGTTGTTGACAAATGTTGGAATGTCAGCAGCTCTCAAGAAAATAATGGCAATAGGCAGGTTAGTTCCTAGGGCAATGTCTAATCTAGGGTTTTTCTTGAAATAGATATCAGAATCATTCAAGATTTTAGAGCATTTTTCATATAGTCTTCCTTTTTTTGGAATTGCAATAAGTAATCTATCGTTCAAGTGATTGACTAATTCCATTCTTTGTTGTTGTTTAACAATTTCTGATGTTGGTTATTTTCTGCTTCTTAAAATAAAATATCTTTTAAAGTTCAAGCTGATTTTTCATTGTTTACCCAAATCTGGCAACTAAGAGCACTTTGAGTCCAAATAATTACAATATTTCCAGTTATTCAAAAACTTGAAAAAAAAAAAAAAAAAAATGTTCATAGATGATGATTCATCAATCATGCTATGAACCCACGCCATTTTTATTTTTTTTGGACTCGTCCAAACTTGGAAAGAAAAAATTTTTTTACTATATTTTATTAGTGTTTCGGACCTAAACATCAAAAATGATATTCAGCATACGCAAAAAATTCAGAAAAATTATAGCAAAATCTTAATCTCCGAACATTGGTAATGCATTGTATAAATACCCCTTGCTTCTAAATTATTCAATTGTTAAAATGAAATTTGCCTAAAAACCCCCCTCTGAACCACGCAACATGTCCTTTTTTAGTAGGTTCAACAGAAATCACAATGATATAGATCAATTTGTAAAAAACACACTGCTTGATTTCATCAACACTAAAAATAACAGAGGTATATGCTGTGAATGCGCTTCACCATCAATTAAATTCGTATCTATAACATTCAAGTGTATACTATGTTCAAGATGCGGTAGTGCTCACATGGACAACATGCCAAGAAGCGTGGTTAAATCCACAGTCTACAACGAAACATGGGATAGAGAAGATTTTAAGATCTTAAAGCATTCTGGTGGTAACAGGGAAAACAATAACATCTACAACGGGAAGCATCAGCCATTCCCATACGATGGTGATATCGACAAACTGGAAGTTGATAAGTACATAAAGGACAAATACATATACGGCCACTACATGATTGATAGAAAGGAGCACCTTCTGTACAACAGTTTGTGTAAAGATGACGATGTTACCTCAGACAGACCTTCGACATATCATAGAGAATCTTCCAGTAATGTCAGAGCAGAATATAACAGAAAGCCAGCATTGCCTTCAAAGCCTAGACCAAACACTAAAAGCTTTAACCCTTCTTCTTCTGTTTTCACTGGTGAAGATCAACAAATTACTCAGGGTAATCCGTTCAGTTCATTTGAAACACAGTCGTTTTCACAACCAAAGCCTGCTATATTTGATGGGACAAGTGATATAACACCATACTACACTGAAACACAAACATATTATCAACCAGCCCAGGTTTATGAGCAGCCAATGTACCAGCAACAAGCTATGGTGCAACCTAATCAACAGCAGCAACAAATCATGTACATGTACAGTCAGCCAGGGGTGTATCAAAGTGGTGTTGAAATTGGTCCTAACAATCCACAATACCAGCAGATTTTGAGCCAGCAACAACTTATCCAGCAACAGCAATATCAGCAGCAGATGGCAATGCAGCAACAAATGTATCAGCAAAATCAACAAAATAATAATACGGGGTTTTATTAAAAAGAAATATATATTATGTATTCGTTAGTGATTTATTTAGTGAAATCTCCTTTATTAATGACAAACACTTCGAGTGTTGCTATGGCTGCATATAGTCTGTTTTCAGCCTCCTGGAACACAATACTGTGTTTTTCATTATAAAACACGGAATCGGTGACTTCCTCTGTATGTCTTGGTAAACAGTGCATGAAAATGTAATCTGGGTTTGCAAGAGCAGTAATTTCATCGTTTATTTTAAATCCTTCAAATTGTTTTAATTTGGCAGTTTTCTGCCATTCTTCACCCATAGAAACAAATGTATCGGTAACCAATATATCACTACCAGTGGCACTATGTTTAGCATCGTGGGAACATTTGAACTCACATCCATTTTTCTTGGCAAGTTCAGCTGCTTCCTTAACTAGATTTGCATCCATCTCAATATCCTTAGGTGTGGCTATCTTGACCGAAATACCAAACTTCAAGCATGCAAACATTAAATCATTGATGATATTGTTTGCATCACCAATCCAGCACATTGTCAAGTTCTTCAAGTTATTGACACCATACTTCTCAACAATGGTCAATAGATCACAAATAGCTTGCAATGGATGATACATGTCACAAAGACAGTTTATGACTGGGACAGATGAGTGTTTAACTAACTCTTGGATTTCAGAGTTCTTATTGACTCTTGCCATGATACAAGAGGTCATTGATGATATAACCTTGATGGAGTCATAAAAGGACTCATTGACACCAAGTTGGATATCATCCTTTCCCAAGAACATTGGTTTGCATCCAAAGTAAGATAAGGCACCTTCGTTGGAAAGTCTGGTTCTGGTCGATCTCTTGCTGAACAACAAGGCACCGGTTCTTCCCAGTAACTTCTTGTTGTTGGCAGCAAAGCTTTTTGGATTACCCTCCTTGAAGGACTTTTTAAATTCTTGGGCCTTGAAGACTAGAGTTTGAAATTCTAGATCAGTTAAATCTTTGATACTAGTTAAATGACGAATAGTGGACATAATTTATGTTGATGAAAATTTTTACTGGTTAATGATCACTTATTTTATAATTGAAGGAAAGGAAAAGATAAATGCAAAGATGCTTTCATTCTTCTATATTCGAAATGATGTGTATATATATGAGCTGTTTTCAATGAGAATTATTATCTTAATTAATGACTAATTGTAGAAACAATTGAATAACAATTTATGTATTTACCATGCATTTATTTAAGGTTTTTTGATTTTTAATTACATGATAGTTCAGTTAATCATACACTTCGGCATATAGCTCCGAATATGATGTTTTAATTTCATGTCGGAAATTTGATTTTGTTTTTTTTCATTTTAAAGAAATCAGGGAAAAAAGGGGGCTAGGATTCCGAGGACAATTTATTTTTGCATCTTGTTTTTAAATTTCTTGTTATGGCCACACGTGACTGTACCGGAGATATCTCAACATAGAAATGTTAAAGATAAACTCCTCAAAAAATCAAAACTTAGAGAAAAACAAAATACACAATGATAAACATAATAAACTGAATTTAATTTAACTTCTAGTGCACTCACGACCAAAGCAAAATCAACTAATAGAAATGGAGTCAGATAGTACCGATAAATCTATTAAAACTCCTGTAGTAGAAACGCATATAGATACCAATGCAAACAACATCTCACAACCAAACATATACAACAAAACGGACACCAATGATAAGTTACTTAGTGATGATCCAAACTCTGCAGCTTCTAAAAACATCGTAAGAAACTCCTCTGCTGAAATGAGTCTTAAGTCAAATATTGAGCTGGATTCAGGTCTGAGACGGACTGGTACACTTAATACAGACATGAATAGAAAATCAGCATTACTTCCTATAACAGCCGCGTTGATGTCTCCTAGAGATATACGTCATGATCCTACAAAGGATAAAATACAAAACACAATGGCGGGGTCTGTAAGAAAGGGACACAGCAGGAACAAATCTGTTGAGAGCAATGAAGACATGCAGTCTATGTACAGTGTCTCTTCCTCCATAACTGCCTCCTTCTCCAAAAATTTTCTTTCTGGTTTCTATAAAAATAAAATTAAGAGAAGAAGAAAGGGACAGATTGTTCTGTTGTCTGAGAAATATTGGATGAAGGATGAAAACTGTAAAGAATGCTTTTACTGTGCTAAGACTTTTCATGCTTTTAGAAGAAAACATCATTGTAGACTATGTGGACAAATCTTTTGTAGTTCTTGTGCCTTTTTAATTCCAGGTGAAAAATTCGGCTATGAACATAAATTGAGATTTTGTAAGATTTGTATTGAGCATCTTGAAAACGATTTAGACTCTAGTGAAGATGATGATTATACATCATTTGCCAATGAAACAATCGAGCACGATGATGACGAATATGATACTGTGGACTTTAAAGATGACATTTCAACGTATAACAATGGTAATTCATCTATACTTGCCAGCGATATTGATCAAGACTTTATATCAAAAAACACTGCTGATATGGTCAGTATCTTCGGTGAAGATGATGCGAAGTTTTTGACTGAGTCATTCAAGCCTCCAAAACTAACAATTCCTGCAAGAAGAACCGGTGAATCTTTGTCCATAGAGACAAGCCATATGAGGCCACGGTCCCAATCACATCACTTTCATACTCCTGTGAAAGTAATGAGGCGAGGATCGGTGTCTTACAACCCGAGCTTGTTGAATGGCGCCAAAGATATGGTAAAAACACCAACTCATAAAAAAAAATTTATCAATAGAGCCAATCACGGATCTAACATGGCTCATGTGGCATTAATGAATCAAGCAAAAAATAATCAGCTGACAAACTCTCATAACAACAATAATGGGAATGCCTATTCAGTATTAAACGTTGATACTCTTAAAGGAAATGAAAAGTCTTCGGGCTATATAACCCAACTTTTGTCTCCGCTGGGACATTTTCAATCTAGTAAAGCTAAGAACTCCGAGAATAAAAGTCATTCATCAAAACACTACTTGTCTCAATCTCAAATTTTTCCTGAAAATGAGGTTTACTGGCAAAGCAAAAATAACTACACAACTCACAATGGACTATCAACTAGTAAAAGCAGTCAATCACTTCATACTACAGATCATAGTAGCACATGTAAAAAACGGTTAATGACATTCAAGTCGGAAAATTCTTTATCAAATACATCACCAACTGCATCAGAAAGCGATCATTTTAACAGAGATATAAAAAGCATTTACAGCAGTGCCTTCAATGACCATGAAAATCTGAAAAGTGATTATATCAACGATATATCAAATAAAAGACACCTCTCTCCACCAGCCAATAACATACACTTTGGTGAAGACAATAGGCTGACACATGATATTGGTCCTACTCAAAAAATATATCAAACAATCTCCAAGACATTCACACCAACTTCAAGTTTTATCAATCGAAGTTTATCTTTTAAAGATGGTTCCAACAACATGGTCAAAACCAAAAAATTAGGAATTGATTGTGTGCACAACATTCATCATATAACAGATGCCTCCAATAGCGAAGATGATGAAGAGGATGAGGCTTCGATGTCTATATTTGCAGCTCTAAACCATAAAGCAGATGGACACATCATTGACCCACAATCAAATAAAGTGAACTTTGACTTTACCAACATGAAAGAAAATGACATGAACAACAAAGCGATAGATAGTAAAAAATCATTGAACTTTGACTTTGATCAAAATTTACAATTACCTCGCCCAAATTATTCCATTTTTAGGAATAGACAGGATACAAATGCATACAAAAGAGCGGAGCAATCTCTTCAAAGAATGCGTAGTAAAAAAAGGTCAAAGCCTAAGCTCTCATTTTCTACTGTGAGTTCATCAACTGGAGGTTATTTAAGCTCAAACATATTTTTACAGAACAATAACACCAAAACTCAATCAGCTTTACCCTTGATTCCAAATAGTGCTGTTGATCCGAGTAAACCTGCAACTGCAATTCTACAACCTACCAAAATTAATGCATCGGGAACTACATCACATTCAGTTATAGATACCCCCAAGAGTGAAGAACTGCAAGCAACACCAACTATGGAAGACTATATCAGTGATACATCCGAGACCTTGTTGTTTCATCTACGACAGATAGTACATCAAACATTGTCAGATCAAGGGGTTAAAGAGGAATTAATTGACAAATGGACTTTTTTGATTGAAGATTTAGTTATTTGCTATGACAGAATAAAAATCCATACAAAGTTATCAGACAGTTTAGACTATAGGCAATACATTAAGATAAAAAGAATTAGCGGAGGTAATATTGAAGATTCAAAATTTGTTAATGGTTTAATTTTTTCAAAGAACTTACCACTAAGAAACATGCCGAAACACATCTTCAAGCCAAAAATATTATTGTTGATGTTTCCAATAAGTTACGAAAAAGCTCAAGATAAAATTTTGAGTGTTGATGTTTTGCTAACTCAAGAATTGCAATACCTAAAATCTTTGGTTTCAAGAGTATTGGCACTTGAGCCAGATTTGGTTTTTGTTAGTGACAATGTATCAGGACATGCTTTAGAGATGCTTGAAGAAGCTGGTATTGTCTGTATGTTCAACATGAAACCACAGGTTATAGAGAAAATCTCCAAGTTTTGTGAAGCTGATGTAGTCAACTCTGTCGATAAACTAGTGGTTAATGTTAAGCTAGGAATTTGCGAAGAATTTAGCGTTAAAACTTATAGATATGGAAATGTACTGAAAACATATACCATGTTAACAGGGTGTAATCCAGCTAATGGAGGTACCGTATTATTACGAGGCTTGGATGATAAAGGGTTAAGAAAAATCAAAAATGCCACAGAGTTCATAACATATGTTATACTTTCATTGAGATTTGAATCATGCTTTTTGAAGGATAGTTTCATTAATATCAATCTTAATGATTACAAAGCAGGTTTTGCAAATAGAGATGTTCCAATTTCAAACTCGGCAGGATCAGAATTCATAGAAATATTCAATAAAAGATTAATGTCAACATCCCCTTGTGTAACATTCCCAATGCCGTTTTTGTTGAAAAGAACTAGATACTTACAAGAAAAAATTCAACGGATAAGCAACTTGAAAGAAGGTATCAATATCTATACAGATGAGGAGTTTGAGAAATTTTACCATGAAAACACTTTCTTGATTCAAATCAAAGAGAAGGGAGATTTATCCAACTTGGATTTAAGGTACTACACACAGCTTATTTTAGATAAAAAACTTGACTTCTTGAAAGATAAGCTTAATAATAAAATCAGACAATGGAACATCTTTAGCTCTTTGAATGATAACTTGTTGAGTTTTGGAGCTCATCAGTCTATATCATTACTTCATTCAATGGTTTCTTATAATACCGGAACCCCATGTATAGGTCCTATCATGATTAGTATTGAGTACTATTGGGACAATGATGTTACCATTGGTCAATTCATTGAAAATGTTGTTAATACTGTTGACTACTCATGTACATCAGGTTGTGGTGGGTTGTTCATTGACCATTATAGAACATACGTTCATGGAACAGCCAAAGTTGATGTAATAGTTGAGAGGTTACCCTCTAAAGTGCCTTCTTTGAAAAATATAATTTTGATGTGGGCTTACTGCAAACAGTGTAAAGTCAGTACACCTGTCTTGAAAATGGACTCTGATACTTGGAACTTTTCCTTTGGTAAATACATGGAACTTTTCTTCTGGGGGAACAAAATGCATAAGGCAAGCATTCCAGATTGCACGCATGATGTCTTTAAAGATCAAATAAAGTATTTCGGATACAATGATATTGTCATCAGATTGGAGTGGTCATCTATTGAAGTCCACTCCTTGGTTCCTCCAAAACAGCACATCAGCTGGCAGCCTCAAAAAGATATCATCATCAAGCTAGATCTACTAAACAACATCATTGACCAAGTCCATCTTCTATACAATAGTATTGTTACTAGATTGAGAAGAGTTAAGTTAGACAGTAGTATTGAAAGTTTGAATATTGAAGGTAAGGCCAAAAGTATTGAACTCCAACAAAGTTGTATTAACGAAAAGGAAATTTTTTTGAAGTATGCTAATGAAGTTTATATGAATACCCCCGGCACTGATCATTTGTCTTTGAATGCAGTGGTGTCTAGACTGTATGATAAATCATTAACATGGATGAAAACTGTGAGTGATTTCGAAAAAAAGTATTTACCATCTGAAAGAGATATTGCAAGAATCACTTCAAATCAATTAAAGAAACTTTTTTTGGATAATTCACAATCTCAAGGGAAATCTAATATGGACAGTGTTGATGAGGTTGACGAGCCAATCAGTGATGAGGCCATTGAAATGACACCGGATGTTCACACTTCATTAGAACCTCAAATCTCGACACAAATAGATTTGTCACCTGAAAAACCAAGTAGCTCCTCGGATAACATAAAATCCAGTTCTTTTGAACTGGATGGGATTTCAAGACCACAAACACCAACCATTCCTAATTTGAATGAAAGTACAGACAACAATATTTTGTCTCGACACCTAAGAACAATGTCGCAGAGTAATGGAAGCAATAATAAGGGACTATTGTTGAAAAAACTTAGTGAAGGAAACCAAGGGGTCCATAAAGGTATAAATGTTGTTGATGGTGATACTGCCATGAATTATGAAAAATCTGACTCAGGAGATGGAAAAGTGGACAAACTGACAAGTTATTTCAATAACTTATATTTTGATAATTTGTCAAGAGAGTTTGAACATCAAAGAGAGCAAGAGAAAGCAGACTTCCAGAGGAAGTACCACTATAATAATAAACCAGCAAAAATTCAAGATTCAAAGCCCAAAGTTGAAGTTTTTCAAAATGTGGAAGATGCTGTGGCAGAAAATATTACGTACAACAAGAAAATGGATGAGGATAAAATTTCGAATGATACTAGAAATGAAAGTGAGGTTAATAGCTTCAGCAATATTGAGCCCTCTAAATCTGCAGCTACCATTAAGGATAAAGAGAGTTCATCCAACCTCTGGGAGCAAGACCAAGAATTAAGGGCAGAGGAGTTAGCCAGACATCTGGACGAAAACAATCCGAGAATTTCTTTAATTACAGACGCGGATGATGTAGATGAAAGTGATGATGAAGCTAACAAGAAAAAGCAGCAAGAAAAGGGTTCGCTTTTGCAACTACTCAAAAACTTTTGGGCAGATAGATCATCTGCGCTATGGGAGCCTCTACACTCTCCGCTACTGCCCAATGAGCATATTTTTGACAACAATTTGGTGATCATAAGAGAAGATGAGCCATCCTCGATAATATCATTTTGCTTGAACTCTAAGGAATACTTCAAGAAGATGGAGCAAACGTATCTGGACTATGCGATGACTATTGGCCTGGACACGACACAGATAGAAGATGAAGTTACTGCAGAGGAAGGCAGTGACGTATTTGAAAGAGCTAAAAGCAACCCTGAGTACATCAAAAAGGTAATGGAAAGCTGTCAGTTGATTGAGGCTATGATGAACAAGCCCACCCCAATTCATTTGAGGTATCAAGTGGAAGATGAAAATGTAGTTATGGCGTGTAAGATATTCTTTGCTGATCAATTTGACGCGCTAAGAAGAGCCTATGGTATCATTAATCCATTGGAGTTCATACAAAGTTTGTCCAGATGTGTTAAATGGGACAGCAGTGGAGGAAAGTCAGGGTCTGTATTCTTGAAAACATTGGATGATAGATTTGTTTTAAAGGAATTGTCACATAGTGAAATAGATGCATTTGTCCAGTTTGCACCGAACTATTTTAAGTACATGAGTGAGTCCATCTATCAAAAGTTGCCTACTGTCATTGCAAAAATTGTGGGATTCTTCCAGATTCAATTAAAAAATGTGGATAGTGGTAAAACAGTGAAGTTTGATTGCATTATCACGGAAAATTTGTTCTATGGTAAAAACAATGTAAGAATATTTGACTTGAAGGGATCAATGAGAAACAGACATGTTCAACAAACAGGAAAAGAAAATGAAGTTCTTCTTGATGAAAATATGGTTGAATACATTTATGAAAGTCCGATATTTGTTAGAGAGTATGACAAGAAGCTTCTAAGAGCTTCTGTTTGGAATGATACGTTGTTTTTATCTAAAATGAACGTCATGGACTATTCATTGGTGATAGGTATAGATAATAATAATCACAAGCTTATTGTAGGTATCATTGATTGTATAAGAACCTTTACTTGGGATAAGAAATTAGAAAGTTGGGTTAAAGAAAAGGGGTTAGTAGGAGGAGGAAACAAGGAGCCTACTGTTGTGACACCAAAGCAATATAAAAATAGATTTAGAGAAGCTATGGAGAGATACATATTGATGGTTCCTGACCCATGGAGCAAGTCAGAAAACACTAAGTAATGCATTGGTATATGCAATATCTATGATGATTAATGATTAAGTATTCTTTTTCACGTGTGAACATTTCTTTTTTCTTTTTTTTTTTTTTATTTTGATTCGTTCAACAGCTATAAATCAAAATATTGAAAAGAGAATTTTTTTTTGATTTGATTTGACAAATAAAAGAAGCATTAAAGTAATGATGCTATCTCAATTAGTTTACTAATAGTTACCAAACCAAAGCAAATTACAGATATAAATAGAAATTATTAAAACATGAACTTCCTAGGCTCTCAGGAAATTCTATCAGGCCTATCTCAACCAGCTTCTTACTTGTATGAGAGGATGTCTGAGCAAGAGCCTAATACCTTGTATAATCAACAACAGATTGTATCACTTACAGGACAATCAATGGAAAATAGTAGACTATCACTGCAAGAACTTATAGACAAGAAGCTTCTACAAGTGTTGAAGCAAAACAATGAAGTTGTGTTCAAGAAAGTGGATATCAGCGAAGCTACAAAAAAGCTGTCTATGAACAAAGATGAGCAGTTGGTGTACTCACACATTGAGCAAAGTGCAAGAGAAGGTATTTGGGTGAAAACCATCAAGGCTAAGACCAATCTGCATCAACATATAGTCTTGAAATGTTTAAAGAATTTGGAGTCTCAGAGATACATCAAATGTATCAAAAGTGTTAAATTCCCATCGAGAAAAATCTATATGCTCTATAATTTGCAGCCATCCATTGAGGTTACAGGTGGGCCTTGGTATACTGATGGTGAATTGGACGATGAGTTTATATCTCATCTGCTAACAATAGTGTGGAGATTTGCAGCTGAAAAGACATTCCCTGAAGGTTTCAACAACTATGCGAAAGTCAACATGAAGACCGGAGAAAATGAAAAAATCTATACAAAAAACGTAGTTAATTATGTTACCAAGCAGGAAATCCTGGAGTTCATTCAGAAAATCAATATATCTAAAGTTGACCTGAGTATTCCAGACATAGAATCACTGTGTGAGGTGCTTTACTATGATAATAGACTGACAAAGGTTGGTGTTAATGCATACAAAGTAACACTGCAATCAGTATTAGATTTGATGAATGATAATTTGGTAGCAGATAGCAACGAAGAGAGAGGTGAAGAGC
>JAJLRX010000248.1:0-100829 GCA_030567275.1 Hanseniaspora lachancei | reverse complement strand
GTTGAATTTCAATATATAAGTAAATCGCAATTTAATAGCATTTTCAAGTACCTTTAACGCCTTTTTTTTTTTTCCTTTCATTAAAATCATAAAATAAATAAATATGTGTATAAATATGGTATAAATATGAGCTCTGTTTAAACTAAAAGCTATTCTATGTATATGTGTTTGTTCTCGTAGTGTTTTTTTGGAATATTTAAATAAGTTTGTTTATCTAATACTTTCCGAAAGTAATAATAACAACTTTGGGTTGAATGTAAGTTATGAATCTAAAATCATTTCAATATGATTAAAGACTTCAATGGGTTCGTTATGAATATGTTTTTTTTGAAATAAGCTTTTAGGAGCGGCTATGTCAGGATAATATGGTGAAACTGTAGTGATTTTAGATGAAGGAGTTTGGATATTGCTCGTCATAAAAAGGTTATCAATATCATTTATGACCAATGTATTTGAAGAATTAGAATCAGACTTAATCATCATTGAATTTTCAAGGTTTTTTCTTGTTTTGGAATTTTTGTTATTTTTAGCAACTTTGTTTCTTTTCGGTGACTTCTTTAGGGAGCTTGTAAGTGAGTTATTGGAGTCAGAACTGATCACTTCATATTTCTTTTTTGGAGAAATGTCAATAAAATGGTTCTTATTAACATTGAAAAAATCGGTGATGGTCCTATATTCCATAAATGTTGTATTAATACCATTAAATTTGGATAAGTCAATAAATTCATATATTTCCTTGAATTTAGACAGATTTAAGGATTTTCCAGATATAAACTTTAGCAAATCACCGTGAATGATGTTGTAAGCAAGTTTGAAAATAAACTTGTTGCTTGATTTCTGAATTATTGACAAAGGATCATGAATTTCTTGGTTGATTATCCAAAGCATTTGATCTTCGATTGTGTTAAATGACTTAAAATTAGATTGATTGGGTTTCAAAATCTTGAGGTTGAAGGATGAATTGATTTTTTCGAGTTCAACCTGCTTCATTTGGTGATACGTTTCATATTTGCAGCCTGAATCAACAATATTGTTGAACCCAAACACATAGTAGTTCGTGGAATTTTTAAAAGTCAAATTAACATTGTTTGCTAAAGAAAATAGAACAATCAGCTGTTCGATAACTATAGCACAATAAGGAACTCTTAACGATGTGTCTTTTGGATAAGTCTGATACAATGTGTTGAACCAATAATCAACTTTATCAAAGATAAAGTTTTTTTCCACGAAGGACATGTTGTTATTCTTTAACGTGTTGATTAGGTTAATAAAAAACCATTTCTTACCAGGTTTTCTGGTATTTGTTGAGCCTTTATTGTCCAAATATTCATTTTCTAAATTTTTGTAACCTTCTTTTATGCCGACTGTTATTGTTGATCTCATGTTGAAATTGATATAAATAGTTTCAATGATGTTTTTAAAAAGTTTCATATTTATATGACGAGTATAATCCATTTTTTTGTTGTTAAAAAAGTAAATGTCCAACATAGAAAGAATGTTTATATTTTCGTCATTTCTCAAGTAGTTTTGACCAGATAACAAATGATGAATTGATAGGATCTCAGAAACTTTGTCCATGAAGTGTTCACTATTGGTTATTATTTCAACCTTTTTGGATAGGTCGTAAACATCGGATGGGATGATGTATTTTAAAAAAGGTTCAATGGACTTGAAATCATTATTTAAAAAAAGATCGTTGATGAATACAATTAATTCGGAAATGATTTTATCAATAAGAAGGTTTAATGGGTTGTCAACAAAGAAGTTAAAAATCAAGAGAAAGAGAATCAATTGATTATTGCTGATCAAATCCTTCCAATTATATTTGATGAAGCTTAAGTCATGAATGTTGTTTTTTTTCAATGATTTGTCATACAAGTTGTTTGACTTGGAAAGACTCTTCAAGTAGCCATTCAGAATGTTGTTGTTGAAGTTGTCAAAAATATGATCAATTTCTTTAACGTCTATGTTGAAGTTGTTGATACTAAAGACATCGTTGTTGTAATAAATAGTTAGGATGCTTGATAAGTTGTCTAAAGATAGGATTTTAGATTGATCATTGTTATCCATTATGTTGATATCCTTGATATTGAAGGCATCCGCATACTTGAATAGAATGGAGTTGATATCATTATTAAGATTGATATACTCCTCATAAATATCAGAAATATCCTTTGTAGTAGGTTTACTGTGTTTCATTCAGAATAATAAATAAATATAGTATTAAGATTAATACATTTAAGATATATATATTGTTATATGCTATATTTGGTTTATAATAGAAGAATTTTTCTGTTGTTTTTTAACTCTGATATGTAGTAATTTAATGTTTATATAAAGGATGTGTTAGATAAAGTTTTTTGTGTTACTTGTAGAAACACTGTATATATGACCAATTTGAATAATATTTAAGAGTTGTTATTTAGAATATTTGACTGGATATATTTTATATATGAATCTTCATTTTTTCAGTAGGGAAGACGGTATTTTTAACATTAATGTCAAAGATGATAGGGATCATATTTCATAATAATAAAATCCGATTTTAATGCACATCAAATCCTGGCAATCTGGGGTAAATAGTTACTACATAGGCAAAACAGCCTTTGTCTTTTAGAAAAAAAAAATGTAAAAAAAATAACTCATATTTTCATACGTTGATTCTTTGTAGTGTAGCTAAAAAAAATATGATATGAATTCTTAACCCACCGGTATAAAAATAAAATATTATATACACGTATAATAACAGTAATGACATACTTTATTTGTATTCATTATTTTAAAATTAATCAATTTGTTATTACATATTGAGCAAAGCACATTATCGCTATTTATATTCCGTAGTCTATAGATATTCCTTATTCTATTCACTATTCTCTTTAACTCCTTAACATTGTCAACATTTACAACATTGTTTAGAAGATAATCCAATATAGGTAATATTGTCATATACTTTAAAGTATCATTATTTAGCTCTTCACTCAAGATGCCCATGTAAGTGTCATCATAATTACATTCTTTTGTAAATAATATCTTTATTATTGTGAACAAATCAAATTCATTATATAATAACTTATTAATGTTATATCCTATACCCCTATTTGTATCAATTAGTAATATATAATACATGATTTTTTTTAGGTATTTGGTATCAAAATCATCATATTTATTAATGATTTCATTCAATTCCGTATCCAGTTCATTGTTAGAAGACTTCTCTATACCTTGAAACAATATATCACTTATTAATTTATCTATGTGTATACTATATGTATAATATAAAACATCCAAAACCATTATATCTCTAAGAAGACAGTAATAATTGTGATATTAATTAATATTGGTTTCTCCTTAGATAAAGATAGAAAAAGAAGTATAAAATTAAATGAATCAATGTATTTATAAGAATAATGGTAGCGAGTATAAATTTCAAATTTATTTTTGTTTCATTCGTCACAATAACATTTACGCTACCAAACATGAATTGACAATATATCAGAACTATATACCCAAAACAGTGGAAAAAAAATTAAAAATAAAAGAAAAGAAAAGAAAAATTTTAAATTAGTTTAATCATCCATCATATGTACCAAACACCAAGCCAATAAAAGAAACGTATGTTTTCTATCAAAAGGTATTACTCTACTGTTAATGCAATACAGAAACAATCAGCTCCTAGTATCATCAGCAAAATAAGATCTCAACTCGTATCCTCTAAGGATGCACAATCTCATGTTGACGATTGCAAGTCCATATTCAATGCCTTTATAAAAGATGGCAATTATGAAAAGTTCAAACTGTACCATCACATACCAGATTTCAATGATTTATTTATTCAAAAAATGAACTTAATGGTCACTCATGATAACATTGCCAACGGTAACCTTTTATGCTTAAACATGTTAGAATATTTTCTTCAACACACTGGTTCCTTTAACGGTGAAAGCTTTGTTAGTTATTTTGATGTTTTGAATACTTTAAAAAATCTTATAAGAGTAGAAGCCCATCAAAGTGGAAATATTAATCCGGAAAAATCAAAGTATCTTTTGCTTATACTGGAGTCTTACATGATTGTTAATCCGAATATTGAATCATACTCATATGGAGACTTCAATGACTTATTTAGACTACTGACAAAATGTCCTAAAAGTACTCAAAGTTATGAACTAGCCAACAAACTTATTATTCCCATCATAGAAAACCAAGCATTCTGTGCTGTTGACTTTTATAGAAAGTCACTATTGGATCTGCTCATATATCAAAAAAGATATTATTACTTAGAGAAGTTATTTCAAAGCTTGTTTCATAATACAGGTGAAGTCAATGACAAAACACATAGACAAATTTTTAGAGTTGTTAGTCGTATACAGGATAAAAATGCCTTGGAAGCTATTATTCAAATAAGAACCCCATCTATAACCTTAAACGATGAGGATCTAGCATACTATTTTTTGACCAATGGAAAAGATCTTTTAGAACAGTTAAAATCAGTTTCAAATCAACTCTCGAATACCTTGGATTATATCAATGTCATCAAATTTCAAAATCCAATCATGGAACACTTATTATCCAACTTTGATTCATATAACCCATCCGAGTTGGATAAATTTATAGAATCACTGTACCTTCGTGAATATGTAAATATTGATCCGGATTCATTGGTGACCAGTGAAAACGCACAGATCTACTATCACTGGAGAACTCTTTATGGTTTATTAGTAGCAAAGCTGAACATTAAACAAACAGGAGATGTAGCAAAAGTTTATTGTCTAGTATGTGAATTCCTTCATTCAAGCAACATCATAACATTGATTACTCCTGATAACTATCGAGAGATATGCAATGTTTTGCTTACCCACTTTAATAAAGACTTGGAAAAATATGATGAAGACATCCCCTTTTTGAAATCATTAATGGAAAAATTTGAGAATAGAGAAAATGTACCTACACTTACAGATGATTTAATATGAGTTTTGTCTTTTCCAACTTAAAAGAAGAAAAAACGGATATATAATCATCATTTTCTAGAAGGAAAATACTCTTGTATATATCATAATGTGTTCATAATATTCTTCTTTTTAAAAATAAGAAGTTGAATTAGATTTTGGAAATAATAAATATATGAATTACTTAGGAGGAGGTAAAGATTTCATTTTATCGGACCAGTCCCTTATGGTTAAAACACATGATACATTGTCACACAAGTCCTTAACTCTCTTGTTACTAATGTTTTGCTGAAAAAATGATAACCCTGATGATCTTTCAATGGCTTCAATAGGTGTTTTGAAATATGTTAAAGGTATGTCGTTCGGTATTTTATCATTTGGTAGGACGAAACCGGCAACATAAATGTTTTCACCTTTATTCTTTATGTTATCGTTAGAGAAATTTTCACCTACAACAATTTTATAGAAATGAGTTGGAACACTCACACTGGGTGGATTCCCAATGACTTCATAAGATATCTCATACTTTTTAGTTTTTTCATTGAACTTAGGAAGAAATAGTGGACCTGTTATAATTCTGACACTTTCAAAGTCCTTCACACAAAGATCTCTCACGAAACATTCAAAGTGAGACCAATAATCCCTGTTAAATCCTTCACCGACTTGTGGGGCCATGTTTGTCAACAAAAATGTCTGGTCCATGGCCATTTGATCAAATTTACTATCGGCGGCAGGGGCCATGTGTCCTCTATCATATCCACTTCTGAAGTAGTCTTTCAATAATGATCTGTATGTGCTTGGAATTCTTTGGTCTTCTTTAAAATTACTCTTTTTTCTATCACCTTTCTTCACGTTTAGTGACTCACGTGTGATGTGCTCGATGACCCACTTGGGAATCTTTCTCTCTCTGTCGTAACAACTAATGAACTGTTTTCCCTGTGACAGATCAAATATGGGACCTGGGAATCCGCCTAACTTAAAATATTCACTTGGATTAATATCAGCTTCGTTGAAAGTCAGATCTTTGGATCCCCCTGGATATGAAATACCATTATTGGTTCCGTTAGGGTACGGACTGCCTGTGTTTCCGTTCGAAGCACCTTTTGATGGTACCCCCAAGAAATATGAAATAATACCTGTTCCAGCAACTCCAGCTGAGACAGTTTTGATATTAAAAAGAGACATTTTTCGAAGTAAACACAAAATGAAATTTAGATAGATTCAGTATCTATTTAGAAATTGATTTTTAGGGTTTGAAGGCAAATAAGTCTATTATTGATTGAAATTCTTCAAACGGTTAAAGTAATCTTGAAGATTTGAGCTGTCAAAAAATAAATAGAAACGATGTGAAAAAAAAAAAAAATGAAATTCTAAATGTCTGTAAACGCGTAAACAGAAATCAGTTTCTAATTGGTTACACATTTATAAAGTATCAATTAAAGCAAAAATGAGTAATCCAATTCTTCATTTGAATATGAAGAAACAATCTCACTCAATTTATCTTCATCTTTGTCAAATAATCTCAGCAAGTAATCCTTTACTACGGACTTAGCAGCAAAGTCATCCCCTAATTGTATCATAACCTTTGAATAAAACAGCAATATCAGTTTATGACTTCCTGGGTTTGATTTCTTCTCCATTAGATAGTTAAACTTTGACAATATAATTGCATCATTCTTGTTGTAATTATCAACCATTTTCAACAACACTTTACATCCCATTTTGCACACCATATCCAGAGTAGGATTTCCACATTCAAGTTTGTTAAGACTTGCAAAAACAACTTCAACCAACTCTTTATTAATGCATTTTCTAAATAGTCTTTCAACAAACTTTTCTACATTGAAACTCAAATTAGGTACAAAAGCAATAAAGACACTCATGATCTTCAAGTAGTTACCTTCAAGTAATACATCCTCTACATCCAATTTGTCTCGAACAATCCTCCAAAATTGTTCAGTGATTCTAGAATTCATACTTAATAACGCTGGTAAGGCATCCAAAATACTGGCAAAATAATAGTTTAGATTCTCAACTCCATTGATAACTTTTGCTAAATAGTTTAGCACACTCAGAGACAAATCTTGCTTCATGCTTTCATTCTGTAATTTCTCAACGAACATCACAAAAAAGGCAAAGATACTTTGAATTAGTTCATAATCCTTAGCGGTAAGGCTTTGGTATAGATCTTTTCTCTCTGAGCTTAGTAATGGTATGTATTTCTGTAAAATTAAGGTTATCACGCCCAAATAATCGTAAACCATATCTAAGAAATCTGCATCATTTATCAAGCTTAAGCTGACATTTTGAAGCATATCAAATATTAATTTATCATAATGATCATCGCGCTTTAAAATTGTACTGAACAATGATATCAGTTCCTGATGGACATGAGTACCCTCTTCAACAAAAATATTCCAGTTGTTTTTGAAGCTTAGTATTAACCCCAGGATTCTCAAAGCCTCACAAACTTTGTGTTTGTGATCAATGTTCTTGTTGATGTATATCAAGCTGCCAACATAACAACAGTAGATCATTTTTTGGAATTCAGCAGATTCAAATGTAGTATCATTCACTTGTTGTAATTGTATGTTCACGTCGCCTTTGCTCTTAACTATGTCAACAATCTCAGGCTTGTTATACAGAATATTAACAAAGCATGATATAACCTCAATAAAATCTTCATCATTGTCATTCAAATATTCAATCGATGTGCTATCTGTTTGATGCTTTACTTGATGGATGACTTTCTCTTTTATGTACACAACAGATAGTAGCAACACCTTGGATGCATTGACACAAAGGATATCATCCACCATCTCGTTAAGGTTATACTTTAGGAGCACATTCCATGCTATTACCACCTGATGAGTCAAGTTTTTGAAGTCATCATTACTAAAAATCTTTATATTTTTGAATGGCAGCTGGGTTAGTGTCCCATTGCTTTTTTCAAAGGCATTGTATGAGTTTAGACTTTGATTGCTTTCATGATCTAAAATGTACTGTAGAGTCTCCTGAGATTGATTCATGCAGATGTCCAGAGATTCATTCAATATTTTCTTCATATCCTCATTGACCTTGGAAACTCTCATCAAAACCGCTCTTATAAACTCGAACAGTTTACACATTTGCCTAACATTGGAAAATTTATTTTCATAAAAGAGCACTGAAATGGCTATTAGCTGTGAGCTTTGTTTGTTATTAAGCATTTCCGTTTTGTCAAGAAGTGCTAAGGTATGAATCAATATTTCCAATGCTAAGACACTTAAAGTGTTGTCTTTCAAGTAATTCAAACAAATCGTATAAGTCATATCGATGATGCTGTCAATAATATCCTGTTTCAGGGATTGTTTGCTTGTAGACTTTATCTGGAGAAGAATGGTTTCCATTATCGTTACCTTGAAAGACGATAACACAGAGCTGTTATCAGATTCAAATGAACTATTAATCTTTGGTTCCAACCCTAATCTATAGAAATAATGCATGGTCCTTTTACTAATAATTTCATAAAAGTAGTTGACATTCTTATGAAATACTTGCAGCAGAAAACTCAGCTTATCGTTGTTAGAGAAATATTCCTTTAAATACTCTGCAATAGTATTGTCAGTTATATTGAAGTAGTGCAAGGCAATCAAATACGTATCAAAGACTTTGTTATTTTTAACTTTTTTTACACAATAATCCAATATCTTGTAAATGTATTCATTATTGCATGATGTTAGTTCAAACATGTCATTCATTTTAAAGATAGGTGTATTATTGGTGCTGCTAATTACGCTGATCATGTTGGAATACATGTACTTCATACACAGGTTCAGAAGCATATGAGTGTTGTATGTATTGGCTTTAATGTCCTCAATTCTCAACGCAGTTATTAAACTTTCACAGTCCCATTGATTAACAACAACAAAGTTTATCATTGTTGTCAAGTTTACATTATGATCTTGTGACTCTGTGGTAATAGCAAACCTTTTCCATAATTTCGTACATAAACTTAATATTTCATGATTAGAAACATTCATCAAAATATTCAATAGCATGTTCAATATTCCATCAACAATTTCGGTTTTGAATTTCATTGCAGCATTGCCAATAACACTTGATATGGAAATCAACACCCACTTCAGTACATTCAAATTGCTTAAGTCAAAGCCCACATCTAGAATCAATTTGACTATATCGATAAGTTCGTCAATATTTTCATCATGAAGAATGCTCAATTGAATGGTATAACCTAATTCCACCAAACTTAGCTTTCTCAAATCCTGATCTTCAGATATAAGTTTTCGAACTATATCATCTATGTTTCTTTTGAATTGATCATTTTTATCATCAATGGAATTCAAGTATTTGCTGAAGTTTAACATGGCTCGCGATTCCCCTATCAACACTATTGAATAGTTTTCAATAGGTCCCATGCTCTCTATATCACATAACAATTTCAGTAGTAAGATATGGACATCATCTTCAAACTTTGAAAGGTATGATCTAAAAAGAATGTTATGTACCATCACTAATACATTTATGTGTGCTGCATGTAGCCTTTCCTTAATGATATTTTTGGAAGTTACATTTGTGTGTAGGTTTTGCAACAGAGATAATTGAATTGTTGGATTCAATTTTGAAAAGCAATCAATCAATAATAGTACTGAATTATCAATGAGTTCAGTGGTTATCTTCTTACTTTTTAAGGAAAGATGAGAAGACAAAATTCTTAAGTGATCATTGTAGTAGTTTTCCACAAATGGCGAAAGTATCATGTGTTTGAAAAAACTGTTAAAGTCATGTTCGTTGTTGTCATAATAAAAGAGAGATCTATTTTCCTTCCTTGAATCTATGATGACGCCTTGATATGTAACCAAACTTGTCAATCCAAATGCATATGAATCATTCATTTTCAAAAGTGTTTCCAGGCTATCGTGTTCATTACCTTCAGTTAGAGTATGTTTGCCCTCTTTCAAAAAGTCCTTCAAAATGTTTTTGTTATTATCCTCGAAGCCATCAACACTTGATATATTTTTTGTCAAGACCAGAAGAAGAGAATTATTGTTGAAATCATAATCGTATTGCTTCAAAAGTATTCTGTATATCATGAAAACCTTTAGTTCAATTTGTAAAAGTAAGTTGTCTACTATTTTGCCACCTATGTTGTACTTGAAGTTGCAAATTTTTACTAAAATTTTGTTTATTTGTCTTAACTCGGTGTCTGTTAAATGATAATTTCTAACAAAGGTCAACATGGCAGTTAAAGAGTGATATTGAACCTCTAAGAATTTGTAAAGTTCATCTTCATTCTCTATACTCATACCAAAACTTGAACTTAAAAACAAATTATTCCATAGTAAAATCAATTGATTTCTTTGTAAGGAAAGTATTTCTATTGTAACTCTATCCAAATTGTTCAAAAGACCAATTATCACCAACCAAGAAATTAGAATCTTATAGTAGCTAACTTTTCCATTGATAATTAAATTGTTTGACGTATTTTTTAAGAAATTAACCAAAGTAACCAATATTTTTAGAATTAAACTTTGTTCACCTATGACAATGCCACTCAAATTAGACACAACTAAGGCATTTCCATGTATTTTTGAAAAATTAAATTGATTTATATCAATCATGAGCAAAGATTTGTCTACAATTTTGTAGGATTCACTAATAATAGGTGATATCTTTGAGTTTGTTTCATTTCCTACACTTTTGAATAAATCCCTCAGAATTATATTACTGTTAACACGTATTTGAAAAATTGTAGATTCTTTAGAAAGATGTAGCAACTTCTTTTCTATTTTATCAATTAGGGATTTATCAGCTATATCATTTTTCAAGATTTTGATTAATTTATGAGAGAGATTCAAATAAAAAAGAGTAAAATTCAATGACTCTAAACGATCTACAATATAATGATTAGTCATTATGTTGTTCAGTATTTGTAAAAGGTGAGTCTTGGAGAGATACTTTGAGATGATGTTATCAAAAATTGATCTGTTAAAAAGTTCTAAAAACAAAGAAAAGCTAACAATCGAGTTGATTTCGATGTAAGGCAAAGACATATCAATGAATTTTTTGATTATGTCAAACAAGCTATCTCGAACATTAACCTCAGTAGTATTATCCTCTGCAAGAATCATATACTCAAAATAAATTTGCATGGATTCAAATGTGGTAATTAGCCCAAGTCTTGACTCCAAATTATCAGTGATCAATCTGCTGAAGATTTCCAGAACATTGTCTAAGATCAGTTGATTGTTCTTTTTGACATTGTAGTATATCAATGTGTTTGCAACGACATTTGCTAAATTACTACTGTGCTTAAAGTCAAACTTTAACAAAGCAAGTTTTTTCAATAAATCCTCAACTAATTTCACTTCATTCATTTGTTTATGATCTATAAGAACCATAAAATAATTGTCAAATATCAATCCTTGAATAATTTCATCATCATAGTTCTTTTCAAAGAGATATTTGTAGAAATATTTTTGAAACTTGTTGCAATAATCTCTAGATATATCATACCTATTACTAATGTTTTTCAGAAACATTAACAAGTTAGTTAAAAATGAAGAGTCTAATAACTCATGATATTTTAAATGTTTAAACATATTTTGTAGAATTGTTGGAAATAAGGTTTGATACTTTTTATCCTCATCTGAAAAAGCTACCATGATTTGATTCATTAAGTTCATACAAACTACTTTCAACTTCGAACTTTCAAATTTTTTACTATTTACTTTGAACTTTTGTTGGTTGACATTTGGAATTTTGTCTTCATTGAAGATATTACATAATATCATAAAGATATCAAATGTCTTGATAGGTATGTATCTGTGAAGTTCTTGAAGTATTAACAAATAAGTTTTTGAATAAATACTTATATTTCTATCGGATATGTATAACCTTATGTGGTTTTCAGGTAAATCTTTATCCTTTGAAAACTGGTTTTCTATAAAAAATTTGAGCAGTTCATACATGTCATTGTAAAGTTGTATCAAAGATTCTTCAATATCCCATGTGTTATCCAAATCGACATTATTATTGAACACAAAGTTATCAATGACATTGTTTTGAACTTGTATCAGATAATTTGCTAAAATAAAATTTTTCTGAAGATTGTCATTATTTGTTTTTATGGAATCAATTATAGACTTAAGATTGCATTGACCCAAATCATTAAAGTTATTTTGAGACATGAAATATTGCTTTATCTCAGTGATTTATTTTGTATGGTTGTTTTATATGTTGATGTTTCTGTATTGATATTCGGCTTGTATAAATTTATAATCTCGTGTGTGTTTTTTCGGCAATAGTTTGGTAAGTTAGGTATGTGAAGCAATAATAATTTTGTATCGCTACCAATTACCACTCTTGTCACATGGCGTGGAAACAAAAAAGCAAAACCATAAATTTCATATGTTATTTTTTCCCACGTTTGTGCTATTTTTTTTTTAATTAAAAAACTTATCATCCATGGCCACACAAAGCAGGGGATGTGTGGGGAAATGTTATCATATTTAGTATATATCTAATCTTTACTTTTTTTTTCATAAATGAACAACTAACTCATTCCAACTATATAAGTTCATATTCTGATACTTTTTTTTTTTGAAAAATTAAGTTTAAGTAGTTGAATGAAATACACTTCAAAACCATACTCCTAAACAATTCAGATCATATAGCCAATATTAAAATGAAATCTATTTTCAAAAAATTTAACAAATCTTCTAAAGCATACCCTGGTGATACAAATGACCTAAGAAGTATTTCTTCTTCTCTCACCTTGTATTCGATTGATTCATTAAACGATTCTGAAAACAGTCTTCAAAAAGTATCATCAAGACAAAGGTTCAAAAATATGATATCAAAAATCATCTCCATTAATGAAAATAAATCTTCTGAATATCAAAATGCTTCTACGGATAGCATTCTTTTGAACCTAAATCAATATGAGTACTTAGGCTATATATACTAGTAACAGACAGAGTATTTATATCATACAAGATTAGTCACGTGTATCTGCAGCCTCCACAATATTATATATATTACCTATTCGGGAAGGTAAATTTAAACAACATCGCTTTTGTATTCTTATGACATTATATTTGCCTAGATTGTTTTTCTTTGATTTTTTTTTTTTTTTTCTTAAATTTTTTGGCAAGAGCATCCAAACAGTAATAGTTACCTAAAACACCAGTCTTCAAAAGTAATTGGTATAGCAAAATAGAAATTAGAAGTAGTATCGTCAATTTTTGCTCTTAATATCACCAGAACACTTCTTTTTTCAATATATTTTGATGACAAGTCCATCTATTAAGTCATAATGTATAACTCATCTATTTCCAAAAGTAAATCAAAACTATCTGTTAAAAGTGTATCAACAACCGATGATCTTGATAGTTATATGACAGCCAACTCTCATATCATTGATGATTACGATACGTCTCAAGATATATCACATGTTCAAGGCAACAATTTCAATAGTGCTCAAAATAATCAAGGAAATGAGATTCTACAAACAACACATATGCAGGCTAAGGAGAGAAAAGTTAAGAAACCTAGAGCGACTAGCTCCTATTACGAGCCGCATGATGGCTTTGACTTTAATGAAGAGGCTGATACAAATCCTATTCCTGACATTGATTACAGAAAGTCATATGCTTTAACTAATGAATACAGAAATGTGAAAAATCCATCAATGCCGGTTTCTTCTTCTGGTAATCAAGTTGATATGACGAACAAACAGAACAATTCCACAAATAACTCATCTGTACAGAACAACAATAATGAAAAAATAGTCCATTCTGATGTTGAATCTGATGATGACCAATGTAACAATACATATGACTCAATCTTACCAGATAACGTCAACGAAGCAAAAGAAAAATTAAGGAAAACTATGATGATGTCTGAGTCTTTGTTTGAGAACCAGAATGCAATCTTAGAAAAAGAACACAAAAAAAGAACAACAATTCTTAATCCAAATTTCTCAAACTCCTCCATTCTTGAATCTAAGCCTAATTCATGTAAAGTGAAGGCAAAGAAAGTCGCTGATTTTCCTGGGAGTGATGAAGAGGATGATACCTCTGTTTACAAGAACACAGAGTTTGATTTGAAAAGAGAGGATTTCAACCATTTGTTTATCATATCAACCCGAAACTTTGACAAAGAATCATTAGAGGAAGAGGAAGATAAAGAAGTTTGTTTATCTTTTGATATTGAAGAATTGGCTTTTGTACATGCCGTTGAAGAAAGTGGGTGGGGTGAAGTGACATTAATTAAGTCTTTGAAGAGAGGCTGGGTACCTCTAAATTACTTTACTGATTGTATAAAGCCATTGAATGTATTTCTACCCAAAGGAGAAAAGGAATTTGACAACATTGTGGAGCTTAGAGCTGTAATATTGAGTAGACAATATTTGGCTCCTCTATTCCAGAGTGTTGGAAGATTTCTTGTTAATCCAGTAAAAATAAATAAGGATATAGAACAACCTCAATTAGACATCAAAGCCATAAATCAAATTCAAAAGTCTATTAAAAAATTATTGGTTTCAACTGGATGTATTTCAAGAGAGAATGAAATTGTTGCTAAAAAAGTATTGGTCAAAAAAACAAGGAAGAGACTCTTGGCAGATTGGTATTCTGTGTCTTTGAAAGCAGACAAGTACAAAGGAACTTCAAACCCTGAAAAAATTATTGTACTAAAAAAAATGATATTCCAGTTATTAAGAAGAGCTTATCTGTTTTATAACATATGGTCAATAGAAGTTCAAACTTTTGAAAATGAAAAGAGATTGTTTAACCTCAAAATACAAAATTTAAATGAAAATATTCTAAAAGGACCGTCTTCGGAAGCTGTTAAAATACCTACCAATATAAAATACTTGAAAACCCCTCCAATGGCACAATCAAGATTGAATGAAGTCAACAATTATTTGTTTCAATACGCTGGATTAATATTAGGAAGAATGGATTTGATTGAAAATAATTCTGCAGGCTTTGAAGTTTTGGAGTACTTAATCAGGCAGATTGTTTTGTTGTTGAGGGAATTGCTGTATATCAGTAAAGCATGCTCTGTGATGATTAATGAGAAGTATAACAATCAATATCAAAATACATTGGACACAAGCCTTGACCCGTTACTAAAACTTGTTACACAATTGGTAAGTGCTATCAAAGAGTTCATTAATATTATGCTTGATAAATTAAACAATGAAGAGAGCCTATTAATGAAAGAGTCTCAAGTCTTTATTACCAGTCAAGACAAATACATGCCTACACCAGCAGCTAGTAAGATTATTTTTATTGTATCAAAAATGACTGGATACATAACAAATTGTATAGTGGGTTGTAACAATTATTTGAGAATGCTAGGAGACTTTGAATTAGGTGATGACAGACAATATCCAAACTTTGCTGCCAACTCTATAAGTTCAGAAGACTTTATAAGGATTTGCTCAAAGTCATTATTGGAGGAAATTAATCAAATGGAGTGGAAGATTGTACAAGACAAATTGAATATCAACAAAAGTTTAGCCAGATATTCTGTTGTTCAAAACGGAATTCTAAATGACAAAAGCATGATCTTGAACAATGGTGGGATGGATTTCATCAGTGAGATGCTTGAAAATGATGATAATGAAGAAAACTCACTCTTAAAGGATAAACTACTTCAGAAGTTCACCATACAAGAAGGTGATCAAGCAAGAGATTATTTCGAAACATTGAAAATGGAAAACGATAAGATTAATGATAGAAATTCTATGTTTACAGAATTGGAGTTTGATAAGGAAACTTATCAATTACAAACAGGTACTTTGCGTGGGATCATATGTTACCTAACAGATGAAATAACCTACCAAAGTCATCATGTAGAATTAAAAGACAGCCACTTTGAGGAGGATGATCAAATCTTATTGAAGACCTTCTTTATGAGTTACAAAATGTTTACCGACAGTAGAACATTAATTGCCTTATTAATAACTAGATTCGATGATGCAAATATCTCAAAAAAATATGAAAACAGAGATTACCAACCTAGCTTCTTCAACAATTGGGCTACTCAAATAAGATATAGAAAGAGATTAGTTTTGAAATTCATCAGAACATGGTTGGAGTCATACTGGGATTATAAAAGTGATTACTTCTGCTTGCCAATTTTAATGAACTTTTTCAATGAAACCTGTAATAAAGTTCTACCTTTAGAGAGTAAAAACTTGATGAATATTATAAGCAACATCATGTTGATATCCAATTCCTCTGACAAAAACATCAAGATACCTCAAATGGTTCCTAATACTTTAAGGAATTCAAAACTTAAAAAACTTATGCTAAGATTTTCAAGAGATTTAAATCTTGCTGGTTCTGAAGAGATCAATGAATCTCAAATGATTGAAACATATGACTTATTAAACGAAAAGAACCAAGACTCCTTGCCGATATCGTCAGAAAGTATTGGATTGAACAACTTGCTATCCCCAAGGGAGTGCGTTGATGTCAAAGACTCTTTAAACAAATATGTTTCCGGCTTTAACATTTCTGATTTGAGAACTGATATGAATACGTTTGAGATTATATCCTTGTGGAACAAACTTGATAATGAAGTAAATGGATACATACCTATAGACAACAGCACTATGATTTGCGATCTAAACAGTATGGAAGTAGCTAAGCAGCTTACCTTGATTGAATCTTGCACTTTTGCCAATATAGACATTGATGAATTTGCTCTGTATTTAAGTAGCTCGGACTTTGACAAAGAATCTTCCAACATAACAACTATAGTCAAATTCAACAACAGTTTATCAAACTACATTATTGAATCTTTAGTGTCTGGAAAAACTACTTCATCTGTATTGAACAGATTCACATCATGGTTGAAGATAGCATTATCGTGCTACTACTTTAAAAACTTTAATACACTTGCATGTATCATGACCTCTTTACAAAAGCATGATATATCCCGAATGAAGTTCATATGGAACAACTTAAAAGGCCAAAACTTGGAGCTGTACACCAAGTTAGTAAAGATCATGGATCCATCAGGTAATTACAAAAACTACAGACAAAAGTTGAAATACTTCACCAAGAACTTGAAGAGAACTTTTGAAAGTGAGACAACAGATTTAAAGGAGAACAATTGTGTCGTGATTCCGTTTTTGTATCTATTCTTACAAGATTTGACTATGGTGGGCGAGCTCAATTCAGCAACATCATCCACCAATCCTAACAAGAAACGAATACACATTAGTAAGTTTTACAAGATGACAAGTATTTTGGATAACATTGAGGAATTGCAGTTCTTTATAGTGAACAACTTACAACCTGCCTTAAATCTCACTCAAAACGATTCCTTTGACAATAACTTTATAGCTAACTTGCCAGAACTTCAAAAGCTCATAATGTTTGAGATATGGGACGTTAATAAAAAATATGAGCTTGATCCATATAGGGCTGATAAAATACTAAATAGATAAGTTATTTATATTATTTATAAGTAAGTATATTGTAATTGTGATCTAATTGTTGTATTATTAATTTCTTGGCCAAATAGTGCTTTTTTTAGTAAAATAATTTTTATTTTTATATTTTTTTTGTTTTGAAGTTTACATTTACCAAAAGGTTTATTATTCTGTTTTGAAACAAAGATAACTATAGTTTACACTACATGTAAACTTTTTTTGGGTTAAAGAAAAAAATAGAAGGTCTAATAAAATCCAAAATAAATAGGTTTAAAAAATAAATAAGGTGAATCCTGTGAAAACTATATACAACTATTAATTTTGCAATAACGATCTCTTTAACTCACCGATGTAATTTAAAGCTGAACCGTACTTAAAGAAATTGACTTGATCAGCAGACATTGTGTGTATAGTCTTTATGACGAACGATTCACCACTTGGCTTGGTGACCTTAATATCCAAGAATCCACCGTTATCTCCATTCTTCTCAACCAAGTCAGGTAATCCAACAGTCTCCAATACATCCTTGGAAGATATTTTATCGTAATCAGCTTCATTGGCAAAAGTTAGAGGCAGCATACCTTGTTTCTTCAAGTTAGTTTCATGAATTCTGGCAAATGACTTGACCAAAATGATTTTACCACCTAAAAATCTTGGTTGCAAAGCTGCATGCTCTCTAGCAGATCCCTCTCCGTAATTATGCTCTGCCACTACTGTCCAAGGAATGTTTTCATTTTTCCACTTGAACATCAAATCCGGGATGGAATGTTTGCCACCATCAAAGTCGTAAACGGTGTTAACCTCGCCAGTTTCTTTGTTCATTGCTCCAATCAATGTGTTGTATGCAATGTTTTCTAGATGACCTTTGTATTTCAACCAAGCACCTGCAGCTGATATGTGATCAGTGGTGCATTTGCCTTCAACCTTTAATATAACATTGGTCTTTAGCTCCTTGCCATCCCATTTATCAAAAGGTTCCAATAATTGTAGTCTATCAGATTCAGGAGAGACATCGATAGAAACATTCTCGTTAGGTTGTGGATTCTTAACAGGATAAAATTCATTTCTACCTTTCAAGAAGCCCTTTGAAGGTAAATCCTCACCTTTAGGAGGATCAAATTTGAAAGTCTCACCGTTTTCGGTCTTTAAAGAATCAGTCAAAGGGTTATAAGAAGCATCGCCTGAATAAACCATGGCTGTGACAAGCTCAGGGGATGTCAAAAAGTTCATGGTGTTTCTGTTGCCATCATTTCTAGCTCTGAAATTTCTGTTAAAGGAAGTGAAAATGGAGTTGGTTTCTTGAGATTTCTTGTTAATGTCTTGTCTATCCCATTGACCAATGCAAGGACCACAAGCATTAGACAATACAGTGGCTCCTGCCTTTTCAAAGATATCAACAATACCATCTCTTTCTAATGTAGCTCTAATTTGTTCAGAACCTGGAGTGACAAAAAAAGGAATCTTTGGCTTCAAGCCTTGGGCAGTGGCTTGAGATACCAATTCAGCAGCTCTGGTCATGTCTTGGTATGAGGAGTTGGTACATGAACCAATCAAGCCAGCAGATATTTTTTCAGGCCAGTTGTTTTCCTTAACAGTTTGTGAGTATTTGGAAATTGGGGTTGATAGATCAGGGGTGAATGGACCATTGACAGATGGTTCCAGTTCAGATAAATCGATTTCTATTACTTTGTCATAATGGCAGTCTTCATCAGCTCTTAGAAATCCTTTTTGTAGAGCCAAGTCTGCAGCCTGTGCAACTTCAGATCTTTCAGTGGCTATCAAGTATTTTTTGTGTGCAGGTTGGTATGGGAACAGCGAGGTTGTAGCACCTATTTCGGCGCCCATGTTACAAATGGTGGCCATACCAGTACAACTCAAGCTCTCAACACCATCACCAAAGTATTCAACAATGTAACCAGTACCACCTCTAACAGTTAGAATACCAGCTAGATGTGTAATGACATCCTTTGGTGAGGACCAACCCTTCAATTGACCAGTCAATTTAACACCAAGGATCTTCGGAGCCTTCAACTCCCATGGAGTTCCAGTCAGGGCGTCAACAGCATCAGCACCACCAACACCAATTGCAATAGCACCCAGCCCACCAGCATTTGGAGTGTGAGAGTCAGTACCCAGCATCATTAAACCAGGAGCAGAAAAATTTTCTAAGACAATCTGATGGATTATACCAGAGCCAGGACCCCAAAACTGGATACCATACTTATCTGAACAATCTTTTAAGAAGTTGAAGACCTCTTTATTTGTAGCGATGGATGACTTTAAATCAAGGTTTTCTCCATCCTTACCTACGATCAAGTGATCACAATGGATGGAAGCTGGAACTTCAGTGGATTTCAATTTGGTTGTGATGAATTGTAACATGGCCATTTGAGCAGAAGCATCTTGCATAGCTACTCTATCAGGAGACAATTTCAAATACTTCTCACCTCTAAAGTTTTTTAATGTTGTTGAAGACCCCAGAGTTTCTTCTACATTATGCAAATGAGAGTATAAAATCTTTTCAGATAATGTCAACGGTTCCTTAGATGTAATGTTTTTGATTAGATCCAACTTCTTGATAAGTTTTTCGTATGGTGGAGTGACAGAAGATCCATTTCTTCTGGCATTATTAACAGCTAGAGAATTTATGGATTTCTTTTTCAATATGTTATTAAGCATTGTTTTCGTAAATTAAACTTTATGGTTTTTCTAGATCTATTATTGTTAATATATTTAAAAAGAAGAAAGTCTCTGTATATTTATGTCTTCAAAAACAAGTTTAAGTCTAAAGAACCAGTTTCTACCTTTTGAAATTTAAGATGATGTATTTATATCTGGTTATTAATTCATGAATAAAATTTTCAGAGCAATAATAACAGTGATTTTGTAAGCACAGGCAAATTTAATGTAAACAAATAGTGCTCTGCCTTGATGACTAACTGTGGAGATATACGGCAACATGTTAAATTTAGGTATGGAATTGTATAAAATTGCGACGCTATTTTGATTTTTCTTTCAAAAAAAAAAACTAAATAATTGTGGGTATTTGAGGCGCTTAAGCCGTAATTCGCTGCGGTTAACCAATTCTTTTTTAAAACAAAAATACACTTGTTTCGGTCCCTTGATAAATACCTTTTGTGTTTGAATTTACCTTTTTAGGAACATTAATAACATATCGTTGTTCACATTGATACCAAGCTTATATTGCTTCTGTTATGTTCATGTAATCTTGTCATTGACTTGGTGTGAAAGAGTTACTTTTCTTTTAGTATAAATGTATTCTTTCAACACAGTACTGAAGGTCTTGAAATATATGACACCGCTACCATAACCTATCAAACTGTTCCATTGTTTTTCTAACCCAATGAGGGAAAGTTGAAAAAATGACAATGGCAACGTATATTTCTCATATTTGAAAGACTTATCAATATAAATGTTAGGTCAAATAAATCATGGTCAATCATAGCTATAGAAAATTGAGTCTATAATGTTTCAGCAACATATACATAAGGAAGAGTATATTACCATATGACCACTGATCTTACAGTGTCATATGAGAGTACATAACAAAAATAGTACTGTACTATAATATCACTTTAACTATTCAAAAAAAACATGTATTTACCCAAGCATTAAATTATAATGAGTTGTTTGCATTAAGATCCTAATAGTAGCATCACCTCTATGCGTATCTTGTTGCAACCTTTTTTAATAATATAGTAGTTTGCTCCGTATCATCAATCAAGGGCAGCCGCGCGTACATTAATTTTCAACTTTTTTTTCACATTTAATTTTTGCTTTAGGTGAGTTTACGCGTCCCAGTCACATGTTAATCAGCTAATTTTTTTTTTGAGGTTTCTTTCAATAATTTTATTTTCTTCTCAACTTAACAAACCTTCTTGCAAAGTAAATAATTTAGACAAAAACCCTAAAAATACGAAAGTATATCACCTTTTCAGTTTGAATATGAATGGTTTTCCACCAGTTTTAAATGAGAATATAATTCAAGAACTTTACACAGACAATTTGTTATCCTTTTCTGAGCACTTTAATTCCTCGAATATCACAAATGACTTCAAAGTGCCCAACAACCTTGTAAAAGGATCCATAAGTGGTATAAAAAATTTACAAAATAAAGCTAGAATACTGTGCTTTGCTCCTTCTTTAACATATTTAACCACAACGGATAAGAAATTTTTAAGTTATTTCAAAAACCAAAGACTAAATTCAAATTCTCTCAAGGAAATATGTCATATATACACTCACAAAATTTTAAAAGACCTTGCGGTGGCTAAAAACAGTGACAAAATTTTGGCTGCTGCTTTTAACGAGGTTGGATATGACCTTGCAAGAGCACTAACATTAATTTATGACACTCCTATAACTCACCACATCGAGAAATTTCCCGATGATATTATGTACAGAGTTGTCATAAAATGTGAAGGTATAAAAACATGTAATTTCTTTGCTACTTTTGAGTACGAAAAGTGTTTGAAAACTTTAATTTTGGCTCCTGAGGAAAAGCAATGCTTAAATTTCGATTGCAAATGCAGATCTCAATTTGATAACACAGGATTTTGGGAGTATACACTGCTAAATCCAAAAATTAATTTTTTGAAAAAAATCTCTATATTCAACAATTGCCTTTTGTATAACACTGTAATGGCGGCTCAGTCTTTAATTCCTGTGTTCTCAAATCACTTGAAGAATAGCGTTTCCTTAAAAGCTGCAGCAAACAATATTCTACAGAAATTACCAATACTACTTTCAAGTGATATCTATCCAACCCCTATGATAGTACCGAGAATCTCTCAATGGTATGACACGGAATCTCTTGATGCAGAACCTTCTATTGATTGGAAACAATGGGTTGCCTACTTCTCTGTTGACTGCCAAATGAATGGCAATGATTTTGAAATTACAACCAATCTTAAAGGAGAAATTGTAGGTATTTTAGTATTTTTCACCAAAAACCTATCTGTTTTCAAAAAACATCAAACGTACAATATTCATTTGAAAGAACTTGATGCAAATCATTTTGATAACTTGAACATGGTAATGGTCATGGGTGAACTGTCGAATAACAAAGTTCACACTTTGTCCTTATTTCTGTCCAAGTGGAACTCTCTCAAAGCATATAGCTTGTTGTTAAAGTCAACTCTCATGAAATTGAAAGAGCCTCATTTACAAGTCACTCAGGAAATTATATCTAACTATGATAAAAAGTTTAAAATACCCTCCAGAATTTCGTTTTTCAGTGAGCATTGTCCTAAGCAAATTAATATTTATGATAAATCTGGTGTGATATTGAAATCACAAAACGATTATCTTTTGCTATCATTGGCCAAACTTTTGAATAATTCAGAGTTGAACTACAATGAAAAACAGGCTCTAAAAATGTTTGAATTTAACACAGAATCATTGGATTATGTGGATGAACATATCAACTATGGAGTGGTCATTTACTTTAAGCAATCATGTAAACTTTTGGATTTTTCTTTTTCTGCAGACCTAAACGAGACTAATGAACATGTATTTTTCATCTCAAAAGATTTTCAACTTCTATATGAGAACAAGCTTTTGATAAAAGAAATAGTTGAAGCTAACTATGGTAAAACTGCTGCATACAACATAACAGATAGTGATTTAAAACAAGCAGATAATCTGTTCAAAATGTCTAGAGATCTTAATGAGTTTCTTTTATCATTATGTGTATTGATGTATGCCTGTCATTTTCACAAGAAAAGACATTACATCATTAAATTACTGGCAAAAACATCTTTTGGGAAAGACGCATCAAAGCTATCATGGATGTATAATGGACTACTGGCTCAACAGAATGTTAACCCTCATGGTGATTTGAACTGTAAATTCTTTAAGATCATTAAAATTGGGAAACAATACATAAAATTAAAAATCAGAGATGATTTTGGAACAGGTTCTGATTCCTCCTGTAGAAAGCTTGTAAAAAAAATAAGCTCAAAGAGTAAACAATCCCAGAATGATGCTATAAGTTTAATTAAGCGATTAGATTTTATCAACTCTAGTAGATTGCAAGAACATAAGCCTCAAAAATTTAGTAAGCAATTACACGATGAAAACAGTCATACTAGGAATCTTTACGTGAATTACAATGAATTATTGGTATCGAATTTGGAAATAAACAATGTAGGTGGGTTGATGATTACATACCTATATTATCACGTAAGAAGTGATGTTCAGTTCTACAACGATTCGTTCATTTTTTTGAAAAATGAACTGTTGAAGTATTTAGAGTCCACTCAATTGGAACAATTTGAAACTTCAAATTTCTTCAACAAATTAGTAACAATCAACCCTGGTTTGTGCGAAAGGACGGGCCTTGTTAGTAAGCTAAATGCAGTCATATGCAACAAATTGAAATCTTATAAAGAGGCAATTAACAATTGCGAGGACATTGCTATCAAGATAGCATGTGAGACATTGTTAATATTTTTACAGTCTTTTGAATGCGGTGAACACATCAGATATAATGAATCAACTAACTATGATGATGTTCACCCCATTTCTTTTAGCTATAAGCTTCTGAATAGATCTTATTCAAAGTACAATTGCTACACCACTCATTTTGAATGCATTCATAAATTTACTAATAGAATTGATATTGTTTTTATTGATGGGCGCTTTAAGATTAAAATTATTGCTCCTTACAAACAAGATGATATACCTGTTCAATATCAATATTATAGTAATCAAACCGAGAACACCCACTTTGAGAAAAATTATGAAGTAATGAAAAAAAAGCTAAAAAGACTTGAACAAATACCTACCCTGAGAGGTCTTTTAAAAACTCATGAAACAAGACCTTCCGATAATGCTGACAGCTCTTCAGTATCTCTAGTAGATACTTCACAGACGAATAAATACGAAAAATCACCTACAGATAAAAAATACCCCCTTTTGATGATTGAAAGCGATGATACTGTTACCGATGATGTAGTATCAGTAGCACCATCTAAACCTCTAGTAGTCGAAAAGGCTAACTTCAATAAAGTCGGAGCTGCTAAGATACCAGTAAATAACCCTGTCGATTCCCCCACAAGTACACCCATAGTCAAGGAAGAACAGAATGTTGATTTCGAGTTCATTAAGGAATTGGTATTTCAGCCTATAGCTAGCACCAATAGTACTTATAATTTAAACTCATTCAAAAACAAAATGAAGAGAAGGCTTCGTAGCATACACTGTGGGGAATCTTACCCTTCAGCTGGTTTTAGATCTCGTAATTTAAGAAAACGGAAAAACATAGAGACGATTCAACCACCCAGAAGACTGTTGCGTAAGAAAACTGAGGGTACTGAAGATATGACTGACAATAATAGAAATAAAAAAAAGTCTGCTATAGAAGACTTTTTCTTTGAGATTGATATATATTAGTTCCAAAATTGATGGCTTTTATTCATCCTGTTTAAGAGCGTTTTCTTTTTCTGTTCTCATAAATAGGCAGTTCTGTGAAATGGTTGTCATTGGCTGACTTCTTCCTTTTTCGATGATTACCCCTTATTTTTCCATTTTATTATTCAGGTAAAAAAATTATTAAATTCTTTAAAAAAGGAACAATTGGCCTTTCAGACCAAAAGAAGTCATTGTCTTGATTGTTAGTGCATAATTAGTTGTTCGTGAACTATTAATTATCTTTATTGCAACTTTAGACAAGGTAGACAACTGATAAATCTTTATTACATCACATACCTTATTTACCATTTGCTTGTCTTTTTTATTGATTATCTAATTCACCATGCCTGTAGAAATACGTGTTCAGGATCTTTTTGAGAATGAAGAAGTATTTGGTAAAGTTATGTGGAATATATTTGAACCTTTAAATTCCTCTGAAGAACCCCAAAAAAGAGAAGCACAACTTCTTACACTTAAACTCGTTAGCAAAAAGTTTCACGAAGTAACTTGTAATCACATTTCAAGATTAAGGTTATTTGTTACCAGAAAATATAGCTTATTTTTCAAGAATGATAATGTTACAAGTAATTACAATATCTGCGAGCTGATGATATTATGTCAATTTTCCAATGAAGCATTCTTGGGTCAGTATTTAAGGTATCCACACTGCTATAGTAATCTTGAAGGCGTTGCCACGCTTAGCAATTTATTTGATAAAGTTACATTCAGACTAAAGATCAAGCTTGATCTTAGCAAAGATGCACTTGCTGCTATTTGTAAACTTTCCACAGATCAAAAGAAGGCTGATCATTCTTTCATATCTCAGGTAATGCCATTAAGTAAAACGCTTTTACACAAGAACGTTATCAATTTTTTTCTTTTGTCCAAATCTAGAATAGATAACTTTAGAATGGTTGGTACATCATACATATCAGAAAATTGGTCGTATATTCTTCTCAAGTTACTATGCAAAGCTATGAATTCTTTGCTGCGCTATAAGTCAGATTTGGAAGTCTTAATTAAAAATGACAAGATTCTTAGTATACATTATAGTTTCCCTTTGACTACACATGAAAAAAATCCATTTTTGCTGCTTAAAAATTCAGATTTGAGCAAAAGTTATAATTTGTGCATTCAAACAAGAAATACATATTTAAACGATATAGAACAAACACCAAGACTTATAGATTTTCATGAAACTGAACACATATATGATAGAAATGTTACTTTGGAGAAGCTCGTTGTAGTATGCTGGCCATCATCTTACCCTAGTAATCAAGATACTGCTTTTCTGACATTTGACACGAGCTCCACCTTTGGTATTGATTCGGACTTATCTCCAGATTTTCTTGAAGCCTTGTGCAATATATACTGTTCAATTAATCTATAAAATTCTATTATCTGCAATATATAACATGATAGACAAACCTTAAGCCTCTTGTCTTACTTATTTAAATCCTTCATTAGTTTCAAACATTCGCTTCTCTCTTCAAACATCATAATTAAGCTAGAAACTTTCCTATTATCTAAAGATTTAGGATTAGCAGAAACAAGCTTATGATCATTATTGCTTTTCATAATTTTTTTTAACTTTATTTCTTCTTCAAAATTCTTAAAGCTATTGATGTCTTTTATTAACTTGTTGTTTTCTTTTTTAGTTATAACATATTCCCAAATATCCTCATCATTTCCGTGTCCATTGATGATTTTGTTTTCGTTACTGTTGATCAGATTAGCATCAACAGATAGAGATCTAGAAGAGGTCTTTAGCTGCAAGGACTTGTTGACTTTCATAGGCGAGAGCACTAGATTTTCAAGTGAAAGTACATCATCAGATTTATATGAGTTTTTCTTAGGAGACTCTAGTAAATTTCTCTTAGTTTGCTTGTAGATATTATCTTCATTATGTGATATAGTGTTTTTACTTGTTTTGATAGAGCTATCATCTGATAGGAAGTTCAGTGTTTCACTATTGCTTCTACTATCAATATACTCTTCTGGCATGTCTATATGAGAAACGTTATTTGATTTTGTTTCATCAAGCTCAGAGTCTGTTAGATACTCTGTAGATGGTTGGTATGGCAATAGTAGAGTGTCGTCTTTGATGACTGAGTTTTTACTCGAGGCACCTCCCATCTGTCTTTTGGAAGGTGAATCAGTGAGCTCTGTTTTATTATCATACACTTTAATAGGTGAAAGAACACTAGAGGATTTTCTGGGATTCGGTAATTTGGGCACTGTTTTTGTAGGAGTTACTGCTTTTTCTGGATTATTTTCCTTTCTTTGATGTGTCCCAACCGGTTTTGCTACCTTTTCATTACTTAAGTATGGAACAGGCCTGATATCTAAGCGCTGTTCCAAACGAGCAGCAGCCAAATCCGGTGTAGATTCAGATGCTTCCAACTTGGTTTTTATAGTTTTTTTACTTTCAAATTCAGAACATATCTCATCAAAATGAAACAGAACATTATTAATAAATACCTTTCCATAATTTTTGTCTGTATAATAGTTTTCATTATCTATATCCAATTTACATAGAGGGACAACTAGTGCCTCTGAAACAGTTTCATAATTATGATGAGTAACATCATAATGCTTAATCATATTGATAAACAATGGAATTATAAATTTGATAAGGTTATAGTAACAATTGTATTCCATGATGCTGCTAAATATTTCATAGGTTAAATTATATCCCAATCTAATATTCTCAATCTTGCTATTTTTGTTCATAGCTTTAATAATTCCTTTCGAAGATTTGATCACATTGATAGGAAAAAAGGTTTTATTTTTACTGACTAAAAACCAAATGAATATTGATGCTAATGAATAAATATCCCATTGGGAAATATCACAATAGTTATTTCTATTGATGAGATCTATCATTACACTGATACTACTAGAATCCCCCTTTTTATAGAACACCAGGTTGTTTTCAATGGACTCTTTGTTCAAACGCTCATAAATCTTTTCAAACATTGATTGCCTAAATTCCCTATTCATTTTGGTACCCGATTGGGTTGATAATTTTTTTTGATAAGCCGAAGGCAAATCAATATAATCGCTTATTTTGGAGTCATAGAGATACACATTCAATGAAATTCTGAGCTTTGTTATGTCAACATGATGCGATAGCTCAGACAAGTCATTTAGGTATATAGTTTCAAATATTGTTGATGATGTCACATTGGTATAAATGCCGTCTTCGGTATCATCAAAGACAAAAGAATCATCGGCATCAGGATCCATTTCTTTTTCATTTAGTACTTGACCATTCTTGAATTGCTGCCAAATTTGAAAGAGTGTCCTTACCCATAATGATTCATGCACAATATAAATCTTGTGTACAATTAACTTTTCGTTGTTCTGTTTTCTATAATCATTTATCGCGTTTAAAAGCTTTGAGTAGATTTTAATACCCAATGTCCATTTCCAGCTCAACTTCTTGAAACCTGAGCTGAATATTATGATAGAGAACTTTTTATTTCTAGGAACTCTAAGTATCAGTTTTTCTATAAGTTTGTTTATTATATTGTCATATTGTTGTTTGTCACTGCTGAAAACTTCCATATCGGGAAGATATGTTGAGTCAAATATGTATATGGGGTGATCTTCGTCATCAACAGTGTAACTCTTGAAGAATATATTTGAAAAGTTTATGTTGAGAGTTTGTTTTTTAACATTCTTTTCATTTTTGGATAAATTGGAAGATCTTTTTCTTACTGAACTTAAAAGAGTATTTTGAATTCCCATACTGGTTCTGGAATAAATGATGAATGCAATGGGAACAATAAGGCAAGCAAAACAACACAGTGGATACAATTGAGACAACTTAATATAGAAATAATCAACCGAAAATGAGAAAAAGAAAGAAATGTAATGTTTTTATAATTTTTGTTAAATTGTGGTTTGGTTGTTCTTCCAAAGATTTGTTAATTCTTAACAGAACACCAAACTATGAATAAAAAAGCAAAAGTCATGTTTACATATATTCAAAAAAAAAAAAATTAGAGGTGAAATAAGCTGATGTATTTTTTACCTATTCCGTAGATAATCATTTAAAAAGGAAATACACCTGTACACAAATTTAGGCGCACAATAAGAATGGCTCTTCTTCCAATAAGTGTCAATGGCAATCCCCTAAACTACAATCAGGCTCTTGTAATATTGGAATCAATAACCACCCTTTTGGACTTAGCTTTTTTCTGTTTTTTGGTGGTGTTTGTATTTGCCTTGTGAGTATCCAGCTTTCTCTTTTTTACCATAGCCATCATATCCGTCTTGAAGTACTTTTCTATTTCTTTTTCTTTATCTATGTTATTTTTCATCAATTTAATTTTGCTGACATCAAGATTATAATTCAAAGTCACACCAGAGAGCCTTGGAAGAATTTGTTGAATGGAAGGTAGTTCTATCCGTGTGACTTTATTATTTTCATCATCATCTATGTTATTTGACAATATCTTATACCAATCTATACTCTCCTTTATATATCCATAATGAAGTTTGAAGCTATCGTTTTCAATATGTTTGAGCTTATCTTCAAGATGCTTGTTATTCACTAGACTTAAGTGATACAGCTTCTTGAACAAAACCTGTCTATACAATGGGTGTCTGCTATCAATTTTATGATCATTCGTTTTCAAAGTAAAGACATTGTTATTTTCATTGAGCATAATATTAAGCTTTTTCTTATAATATGAGAGCAATTTGTAATAATCACCGTTTTTATCATTAAGCCAATCCAATACCGAGTTGTCTTTGAAAAGAATCTCTAATCTCTTGAGAGGATTTTCATGTCTTCTAGCTGTCATATAAATAGCAACAAGCTTTATCATTTTCAAATCTTTGACTGAAAGAGATGATTCTATATTTTTAATATAGCTATTATCAATTTCTATATTGAATTCTTTTTGCGCATCCTGGAGAATTTTTTCAATCTTTTGATCCATTTTTTTCAATCAAAGGGTATTTATCTGCTGGGGTGTTGGGTTATTGGTTCTTGATAGTTGTCTCTTGAATAAGTTAAATCATTGCAGTTTTGACTAAGCAAGCTCTAAAAGAAAAATAGAGTAAAAAAAAAATATTTTTTGATGGCTCGCATCACGTGACAAAGTCGGTTTTAAAGCAAACAAAAAACAATAATTGCATATAAAATCTGTTTTCCATCAAAAAGTTCAAAACATTACAAATTAACAAGTTAGGCTTTGGTATTTATTTTGACGATTGTTAATAGAGACTAGGTATAATTTACCAGAAATTCATTTTGGCACTATGTTCAATACTAGTAATTGTCGTTCGGATTTGGAGTATGAAGAGTATCTAACATTTCCTGAAATTTTTCAATCCCCTAGTATAGCAACTCATGTGGTTTCTTATTTAGACATCAAAGACTCTAATATCATTGTAGAACAATTTGGTAAGCAATTTAAGTACTTAATAGAAGATAAATTATTTAATGTGTTTACAAAACTATGGGATTGTAAGAATATTAAGATAAAACTTAAAATAGATGGCAATTCGAACGAACAATTACTAAAAGAAGCTTCAGCTAGTGATAAAACCCTTGAGCCCAAGATACAGCCTTTGGACATTAATGTTGTCAATTTTTTCAAAAATATAAAGACACAATTGATTGAGTGTACCTATGATAGTTTATTGGAGATATATTTGAAGGCATATAAGGAATATAATGATGTGCTTAAGGCTGCTCATTCATTTAATAGGGGTCTAAATGTAGAGACGGGTGTATTTCAAAACAAATATGATATTTTAGAAATAGCACAAATAATAATAAACTGTCTTGAGTTTGTTAAAAGTGTCGAGCTTTACGATAATATTGGTGGCTCTCAGAAACTTGAAGTCATAAACTTTCTGAAGGAGTTATTTGTTAATGAGTGCTTAACTAAACTACACCATAATAAAAATAACTCAAAGGTGTTACGTGAGATCATATTAGCGCTACTCAAGATGAATGAAAATATGCTATTAATGGATTACTACAAATCATTGAATGATTTACATACTGATGTGCTAAGTAAGTTCACCCAAGAAAATTTATTCCAGTTTGATGAAGATAACCTAAATTGTAAAATCAATGCAGGCAACTTTACCAAAATGTTTGATTCTATGCTAGATTTCTTCAACAAAAAATGCTTAGAAGCAGATACTATTTTTAACGCAGATTTGCCACTGGTCTTTGTAAATTACATGGAAGAGGCCATCGGTGATACATTATTGACGTGGTCCAAGACTGTATTTAATACATCTCAAACATCCACGTATTTTGAGTACTTTTACAATAAACTTTTGGTTGATGTAATATCTAAAATTGAGACAAACGGTGCGAATAGTTGTGGCAGAGTTGTGATGCTAAAACATATTTATGGATTTCTAAAGTTGTATTATGGCAATGATATACAGGAGTACCTATCAAGACAAATATCTGACAGCAATAAAGAAGTTTCTGAAAGATTCATGAACTTTGAAAAGGCGAATACTGATCAATTGAACAAAGAGAATGAAAGCTTTTTAAATGAGAGACTAAAAGAATTAAAGCAAAAGAAAAACGCCGAGGAAGCCGATGATAATGCTAATAATTCAAAAAAGCATAAATCCAACTTTTTGAGATCTTTTCAACATATGCTTAAAATAGGCTCAAATTCAGATTCGAATCAAGAAAAAGAGAAGTTAGATATTGAATACAACTTGAAAAAACTAGAAAATGACATAGGGAATATAAAAAACTTGATAGACCTTCCATTGTGTATTGAGATTATTCAACTGTCTTCAAGTAGAATCAACAACATAATGAGTTTTCTTGAAGTATATTCAAAATTAAATATTAGAATATCTACAGATGAGTACGAGCTTCATGAGAAGACTTGTGAGGTGATATATGAAAACTTGCTGAATAATATTGATATTCTTCATTTGTCCAAGGCTTTTGAAAGGTCATTGAAGCTCTTGGTTGATTACAAACTTGATCCAGAAGATGAAAATGACTCAATCATAACTCCGTTAAGTAACTTTTCTGAATTGATTAATGTTTCCGATATTATTTTACAACTTTTGCAAATGTTCTACAAAAATGACATTGAAAACATTCACAAGAAGGTGCCTAGCCAGGCGAATAAGAAAAAAAAGACATTTGACTTTTTGAATCAACTGGTTATTAAAAAGAAAAATTTTGAGCTAAAAATTGATGACTATGTTGCCAATGGATTGAACATAGGTATCACTAAGCTTTTGGAACAGATTGAATTTATCTACACTCTGAACCAATCGCCAAAGGATTATTGTCCTGATGAACAGAATAAAACTGGAGAAGTTAGTACCTGCTGTTTGCAAACAGTTAATTTATTGGAATTACACTGTAAAATGATCACTGAGTCTTTAGCAAATAAAGCCACACTTGAAGTTTACAATCAAGAAATAACTGAAAGATTATTTCAGTTTGTTTTGAAAAATTTGAAGAAGAATATAGTCAATGTGGAAGGTGGCAAGAATTTAATCAATGATCTGAATTATTATTTGAAGTTTGTAGAAACGGATCTAAAGGCCAGGAAAATGAACGTACTCTTCAAAAGTTTGATAAATGTTAGTGAGATATACACCATCGATTTTTCTGAAGGTATCAATGAAGAAACTGTTGAAGATGAAAGCACAAGTAAATTGGCCAAGAAAAAGAAGTACAATACTTATAAAGCTGTCAGCAAAGATATTGCTAAAAGAATTTGCAATCCAAATCTGTATTTAGGTGTTTTCACACAAGACGAAGTCTATGAGCTTGTAGGTAGAAGAATTGATTGGTATAATATAAAGCCATTTGTTGATAAAGCAGTCTATGGATTAGATTGCGTGATTTGCTAGTAGGAAGGAAATTGTGCTAAATATAATGAGTAGAGATGTACTGTGCTGTGAAATTAATCAATGACTACACGTGACTTCTTTTGCAGTTTAAATGCGGAAGAATTTTTTTTTTTTCTTGCTGATTTTGTCTTTGGAAGGTTTGTATATCGGAAACTTAAAAACCACAGTTTCCAGTTGTATTATCACCTGTCATTTTGTTAAAATGTAAGAGTAGATATGAAAGCCTTAACACACCATATTATTCATCTATATAAAAATAAAATGTCAGCTGCACCAAGGTATATCTTTGGAAAATATTTAGATCCTATCACAGGTATTTGTGTAGGTATTTTTACTTTCCTACAATTTGAAAAAACTAACAACATTCCTGAAAACAGAAGAATTATGTACAACGTTAAGAAGAAATTGGGATACGATGTAGAGACACAGAAGGCTCCAACTGATAAATAATGAACTCATAACGGATATCATGAGTCACAAATTTAAGTAAGGGAAGAAAAATCTTAGGAATATTCAGATTACATGTCTATATATAAATTCATATCATTGCTGGCGTTAAGCTTAGATTTCTTTTTATTAGAGTCATGTGAGTTTTTTTCTAGCTTTCAATAGTTTAGTATGTGTTTCTTTATAACCCTATATTGTTCATTTGGTTAAATCGATTCATATTTGAGAAATTCAAGTTGTTATCTTGAACGTTTGAAGCTGTTTTTATTTCATTAACATTTGATGGATTGTGATCATTGTTGTCAGCACCATTCTCAACGTCATTAGTTTCCGAGAATTTGGTTTTATTCAATCTGATCAGCTGGGCTTGAACTTGTTCATAGTTCAATCTGTTGGATTCAAGTTCATGATGACTCGTGATATTACTCTGTGGTGAAACATTTTCTGTGTGCGTGGACTCTGAATGAGCAATGTTATTGTATTGCTGAGCACTAGATCCATTGGGAGGTGAGTTAACAGCGGATGTACTGGTCAAGTGCAAAAGCCATTCCTTTCTATCCTGAGAGCGAAGTTGGAATTGTAGAGAGTTATGTTGTGATAAAGCTTTGTTGATAGCTTCTGGATTCAAAAAATTTCTGACTTGAGGTGGGTTGTTATTTTGCGGGTCTTTTTTTGCTTCTTGAAGCATCTTCAACTTTTTCAGGTTTTGTATTTGCTGTTTTTCCAGAAGTTGTACCAAGTTTTGTTGTTCCTTAAACAATAGCTGCAACGTTGATATGGTTTCTTTGAGATAATCGTTTTCCGTTTCAAGTTCTTTATAGTGTTCTTCGCCTAACTTTTTTTCTTGATTTATTACTTTCAACTCATCATTCAACTTGGAGACAGTTTCTTCGAGTTTTTTTATTCTGTCGTTTTCTATATTGATAGTCTTTATAGGAACCATTTGTGAAAGATCAACACTTTGATCCAGTGAAACATCCATCTTTACAGCTTTGAGTTTCCTCGGTTTGGATTTTCTGACTCTGGGTCTATTTGCAGTACATTCTTTATTGGCAATCAAACAATTATTACAGCTCGATAAGGTACCAAAGCAAGCTCTTCTTAAGGAGTTACATCTATCACAGACAACCTCTCGTCTATGATAAAGATGTGCCAGGGCTTGTCTATTTATGAGTTCATTTTGATCGTCAGTTTTAGCCAAATTTTTCGATTGTAATGTGTTTTCTGTAGTGTCCTTGATACTGACATCATCAGTTTTTTGTTGCTTTAGTAATTTTCTCTTTTCAGCAGATTCTAATTTTTCATGCTCTGACTTGGGTTTTCTACCTCTTTTTTTACCTGTGTATGGTTTCACTACATGATTATTTGTATCTGTGTTAGGGATTTTCTGTATTTTACTATCCACGCTGACTATAGTTTCCATTCTAGATAAAAGATTTTTTTGTAATATGTTCCTGCGGTATCAAAAGCTTTTGGTGTATATATAGCTGATTTAAGTCAAAAATTTAGAAAGATAATGGGGTTTGTCTCTTCAGTTTTTCCATTATGAATCAATTAGCTTATTACTTTTATTCCTGTTATTTTTTTTTTTTTTTTTTTTTGGAATGATCGTCCACGGCTAAATAAATTTTTTAATACTCATGTAATTTCTTCAAAAAAAAAAAAGAAGCAAAAAAATTCATGTTTTCTAAAAGGATTGTGAAAAATGTCCATTTGGTATAGGACGCGTAAATTCATTAAACCATATCCCCATATCTCTACACACATAATGTCTGATAATGAAGAACAAGTCAATGTGATCAATTATATGTCATTGAACAAGTCACATACAATTGATGTGAAGATGCTACCATGCAAAGCATTTGCCTTGGCGGAAGACCAGGTGTATAAAACAACAGAACTGGATCAGCTATATCCTGATCCTAAAGAGTCTCTGGACAACAAAGAGATTTTATATCTTCGTGGAAGAAAACTTATTGGAGAAGATATTTCCCTTGATAAACAAACATGCTATTTAAGCAATACTAATTCAGTAGATGGGTCAATAAATCTAGAGCTAAGGGCAACCTCTGTCATGAACTTCGAAAGAGAAGGCAATACAGGTCGTTTGACTAATGAAAAGGAGAACTTATTAGAATATATAGATGTACTCAATGTTATAATGTCATAAATGCTGTTTTAAACAGTTAGTCCTTATCTAAACAGATTGTTAAATTGGTCAAAAATCGTGTTTCCCCCTATTTTTTCTGATGTGAATGGTGAACCGCTAGCTTCTTCAAAGAATTCCATACCTTCAAAGATATGCTCACCATCCATCTTCTTAGTATTGTTGAAAATGTTGATGTTTTCGTTGATGCCGTCAGCAGAAGCTTCTATATCATATGCATTGTTCTCATTGCCATTATCCAATTGGAAGATTTTCATCAATTCATTAAATATGAACATACTTGTGGCCGAGCAGTTTTTTAGTTTGTTGACAAGTTCAATACCATGACATAGCCTAACTTCCAATACATCGTCAAAGTTTTCCTTGAGTTTTTTTTTCAAAGAGCTTAACACACCAATGGCAAAGAAAATCGTGTATTGGGAAAACCAATAAGAAGCAACCAAAAGTCCTCGGTTCCACATGTACTGCGACAGATTTATGATTTCAACACAAGTATTAACACATTTTTCTTTGATATTCTCGCTGTTGTATAATGCATTCTCTATTAAAAATGGTTTGTACAGCATCAGCTTGATATTTAGATAATCCAAATGCAAAAGTTTGTTGATTCTCAAGAAGTCCTCACTCATGTGGCTGCTTTTTGTAGATGGTTTCAAATAATCTGGTAGCCCGTTTACCCAAGTATCCAAACAGTTTTCCATATGAGAAACAAACTCTAGGAGTATATTGGCATCTATTTCAGGTTTAGGGGACTCTCTCGCATAAGCAGCATACTGCGACTTGATATCAATTTTGTTGTAAAACTCTTTGATTTCATACATCATTAGCATCAGTCTGGTGTGTAAATTGTTGATACCACAGGAGCTGATCATATCAGTATCATTATCCATGGTGATTGTTGTATCTGAAATATTTTCATCATTGGTGTCGATTGGAAACTTTTGAGTTATATCATCAAGCTTTAATTTGATGGGATACCCCAATATGGTGCTCATGTATATTTCTGTTTTGTATGAGGCCCAAAACATTCTTTTCACAACCTCCAGCTGTAATGGGTTGTAGCCGTTGTTTGAATCTGGGTTCACGCTAACCTGATGTTTATAAAATCCCTTCTTTATTAACAATGTCAATGACAGGGAGTTGTATGTATAAGCTTCGGTAAGTCTAGCTGTGAATTGGCAGTACAAGGACATCATGAAGAGAGTTTGTATTGTTCTGTTATCCGAGGCAGTTATAAAATTAGTCAATTTTCTCCCACTTTCAAAGTAATTTAATCCTATATATTCAAGTTGATTTATTTTTTGAATAAAATTGTTCATATCTGCATCTACATTTTCGTCGTGGTTTGAGCCATTTGAAGATTTTAATACATTGGCCTCATTTATGAACAATACCCCCATTGCAAAAATCAGATAAAACAGAGGCAGAGCTTTTCGTTGCTCATAGTTGTAGTTTCTAATATCATGAATGTCAACCCCATGATCTTGCATGTCATAAATGGAATCCAAAAGCTTGTACACAGTTGGTCTGTGATAAAACCTGAAAGAGATACAAGCAATGTTCCATGTTGTCTGCATGTACAAGAACGCATCGGATCTTGAAGGGAGTTTGCATAAACCCAATTCTTTGAAGTCGGTTGAAGACAGCAAGCTATATTCACTTTTAAAAGGCGAGCTTAAGCCACTGTCGGGATTGTACAAATGGAAGTCTTCGATGTTTTCGTGTCTGGATTCCAAAATATTCATAGTGTTGCGATTTCTTGCAGCTTTGTCCACATTAACTTTAAATTTATTTATAAGTTTTAAGCTTCTGTTTTTGATAGGCACAGAGAAGGATTCTTTAGCATATACTGTTTTATGAAACAATGCATCAGTTTTGTATTCGCATTTTAGGCCTTTTGCTACACATTTAGGGCAATCAGCATTTCCTGTACATTTAACCTTTCTCCTTTTGCAATTTAAACATGCTTGTTTAACTTTTTTAATATTCTTTTCAGTGGATATCATTGAAAGACTATAGCAAGCAGAAAGCCGTTTTTGTTTTTTCGTTTAAGTTATGTTATATGTAGATTTTGCCTTGTTGATTTGCCATACTATAATAATTTATTGCTAGTAAGATATAATGAACAGAAAAAGAGCCTTTGATGATTTATTTTCTCCGGAGCTCCTACCTAAAGAGGAGATATTTTTTCAGAGCGACCCAAGGCAGTAATTTTGGTAGCGTTATTTTGTTCTTGCAATTATGAACATATGAAATTATTAGATTTATTGTAGAATTGTGATCAAACATCACTTTAGTTAATTTATAGCAGTCATTGGCAACCAAAAATAAACTTGGTAGAGTTAATTTTTAAAAATGTTAGAAACATAGGTCTTGTATATAACCGCTGAAAATAAAATAATATGCTGTGAAAATAAAGCTTTCCTACATCGTAACAATCCTTTGTGTAACATTTACACCTAAGTTAAAAAACCTAAATCACTTTCTGATTTATACCAAAAAATAGAGAAGTTATGTGATCAGAATATATGCTCACATAAGCTGTTTCTTTTTGAAAAGAAACCCCTCCAAGAACTACGAGTATCTAAGGTTTGAAGGGGTGAATTTGAAAATCTTCCACAGAATAAAAAATAGCAGCCGTGCATCCACGTGTGTTTATCGCGACTACCGCTTAAATACAGTTTTTTTTTTTATCATTTCAAATAGACAACGGATCTTATCACAAACGATAGAATTGCACACACCCATGTGCCTACCATTTTTATAAATTTTGATTATAAGAAATAAAACTCCTGCTATATAAGAACCATGCTTTGCATACTCAACATAAATAAAAACTTAAAATGTATTTGTTATAAGTATCACTTTGTATACTTTATATTTCTTTACTTTCACACTTTAAAAGAACTTTATATTAAGAAAAAGAATTATGGTATAAATCCAATGAACAGATGTTAACATTGACTGTTTTCGTTCACAATAATGTTTTGGAAAACCAATGATCAATACAAAGAACCTCTTCTGCCTATCAGTGACAGTATATACATGAATGAAGGGTATCAAAGAGATGTCAACAGAAATAATGTTATGTCCGAAACTATAAGTATGTACCCTTTTACTCTTCCTGAGAATAGGAACTAACGGCTGATGTTATTATTCGCACGAGTTGTCTACACGTCTCCTACGCTATCATATGTCTTATTTCCGCCGAAAGAATTTAATCATAGAGAGTGAAATATTTAACGGTTTCCTTTTATTGTTACTAATCTTAGAGTGCGGATACTAACTGAAAGATGAGTATGGCATGATGGCCATGTGGGGGATAGTCAATTTTAAGTATATTGTATATCCCACGTGTGCTCTTTTTCATATTTTTTTTTTTTGGGACACTTCAAATAATGGTTTTTTTCTGCTAAACTGGCGCGCATTATTTCTTCAGACAAAGAAGTAAGCATTGACTGTGTTTATAGCCATATTGTGCTATACCTTTAAACGAATCAAAGCTTTATTTACTAACAAGTAAAAGCTGTTTATTCTGGGTTTCTAATGGTACTAATTAATAGTGGTGAATGCTCTGATTGAAGTATGCTAAAGTCTAGTAAGTTCAGATGTACATTGTCAAGATTGTGGATGGTGGAGGCTTTTGATCACTGGTTTTTCTTGGTGCCTTTTTTTTTGTATCCAACGGTAACTTTCACTTTAAGGGAAAAATGCATTAGAAATATAGTCATACCAAAACTGGTGTAAATTTCTTTTTCTTTTTTAATTTTCTTGGTCTTGATTTTTTTCGTTCACAACCTTTTATTTTTTAGCATATATAAGAAAATTTGACATATTAACTTCTTCAATCACTCATCTTGTTGTAGTAAAACATTATATGGCACCAACAAAACCATACAACCACAAGCAATATTTGAGAAAAAACTAAAACTCTAAATTACTACAATTGATTAAACAATTTCAACAGTTTTGTAAAAGTTCTTTTTTATTTGATTAAAAACTTACTTCAGCATATCTAGTATTAAGTTTAATATTCATAGGCCCAATATTAATATAGTTGCTTTATTCTCCACAAGTACCGTTCTAACTTAATTAAAGAGCATAATACCAATATCATATTAAACAGAAAAAATGAAGTTCTCAGAATCTTTGAAATATAACTCAGTTCCAGAGTGGAAACAATACTACATCAATTACAATGGATTAAAGAAATTGATCTACGCTTTACAAAAAAAGAAACTAAATCCTGGTGAAAATGATGAAGAAATAGAAGAAATTTTAGAAGACATGGACCTTGAAATTGAACTAGGGGTCAATGATATAATTGCTGAAAATAGTTCCAATTTGGACACTAGATTATCTCCTAACGGTCAAGATGAGCCTTTGGAAAACGAAAAAACTCATTCAAATCCCAAATTCAGATTTAAATCATTTAAGGATAAGTTGATTAACAACAAAGGTTCATCCTCAGCAGTCATTGAAAATAACTCGATAGATCAGAACATTGAACTTTGTGATATGAAGAAAACTTTTGATGAAGAGCATGTTTTATCTGTTGAAGATTCATCAGACCTTTCCCAAAGGGCCAAAGGACCTAAAAAGTTCTTGAGTGTTTTCAGTAAGAAAAACAAAAACAGTACTGGTGATGTCAGTTCCTTGAATGACAAATTTGAAGACGTACCATCAGGAAGCTCCAGTGTTTTCAACAAAGATTTTGAGCACATCAAAGAGGAGTTTGTTTCCAGATTAGCTATGGAATTGAACAAGATTGATAGTTTTTTCTCTTCGAAGGAAATTGAGTTCACTTCCAGATTCAATGCTTTAATGAGTGATATAGAAAAGATTAGAAAGCAAAGAGGAAATTCTAGACCTACTTCTAGAAGTAACAGTTTTGCTGCCAGATCCACAAGAACATTATCCAATCAAACACAAATGAGAACATACTCCACAAGTAGCGCCACCCAGAGAGTTAATGATGGCTTTGCAATGAACGGAATCATTGAAGAAAATCCATTTTCTGATGAGGACGATGACGACTACAATTACGATTCCTTCAATAACGATGCTGATAGTGCTAACGGAAGCAATGAATTTAGTGCGCTATTGAACTCTGATGATTTCAACATCAAGTCCCAAAAGAGAGCTATTTTGAAAAAGGCTTTAATCAATGTCTATGTTGATATCTCTCAGCTAAGATCCTTTAGTGAATTGAACAAAATTGGGTTCACCAAGATTGTCAAGAAATTTGATAAGGTCTTGGAACTGAATATCAAAGAAGAGTTTATCCACAATGACAAACTTTTTGAAAACAGTAACATTTACAACCCAGGTACAATCAATGGCATTGATGATAGACTGAATATCATAGTTGAGTGTTTTGCCAAAATTACTGAAAATGACAACTATGAGGATGCCAAACAGGATTTGAGATCCTATTTGAGAGATTACATTGTTTGGGAGAGATCCACTGTCTGGAAGGATATGTTGGGCTTGGAATACTCAACTAAATATACCATAAACAACAGTCAAAACAAGTACATCAAATCTGATGAGCTAAATCAACTTCAAAAGTCTGAGGACAACCTGTTATTAGAGATCAAAACAGTAAACTTGTTTGGCAAGTATCCTGTCAGGATCCCAAGGTTTATGTTGACCATTCAAGCCCTAAAGGTTACGTTGATTGTCGCTTTGTTTATTGTTTTGTTGTGTATCAAAACATTCAATGATCATGTTCAAAAGAGGTGTATGGCCATGTTGGCTTTGGTTGCATTGTTCTGGGCCACTGAAGCCATTCCATTGTTTGTAACTGCTTTGCTAGTTCCTTTGCTATCTGTTGTTCTGTTAGTTTACAAAGCTGAGGACGGCTCTGTCATGCCTGCATCCAAGGCTGCCTCGACCGTTCTAGCTGCTATGTGGTCTGGTACAATAATGGTCTTGTTTGCTGGGTTCACCTTGAGTGCTGCGCTAACCAAATACAATGTTGCCAAGGTTTTGGCCTCCTACTTGCTAAGTGCTGCTGGGCAAAAGCCTAGAAATGTGTTGTTGATGGTCATGAGTGTTGTTTTCTTCCTATCCATGTGGATTTCCAATGTCGCTTCTCCTGTTTTGACATACTCCTTGTGCCAGCCAGTTTTGAGAACGTTGAATGCTGATGCTCCATTTGCCAAGGCCCTTGTTTTGGGTGTTGCATTTGCTGCAGACTTTGGTGGTATGGCCTCTCCAATTTCTTCCCCTCAAAACGTCTTTTCCATGAATTACTTGAAGCCATATGGTGTTGGTTGGGGCCAGTTCTTTGCTGTTGCCCTACCTTGTGGTGTCATCTGTCTTCTTTTGGTCTGGGGTGAAATGTGTTTGACCTTTGATATCAACAAGCATAAAATTCAAAGATTCAGACCAATAAAAACCAGATTCACTGTCAAGCAATGGTTTGTTTGTATTGTCACTGTTGTCACGATTTTGTTGTGGTGTTTGTTGACGAAGATACCAGGATTTGGTAGTGCCGGTATCATTGCAGTTATTCCAATAGTATTATTCTTTGGTTCAGGTATGTTAAATGCACATGATTTGTCTGAATTCCCATGGACCATCATTTTACTAGCCATGGGTGGTATTGCACTTGGTTCAGCTGTTCAATCCTCTGGCTTGTTAAGTACAATAGGTACTGCCTTGCAGAAAAGAATTGAAAACTTTGGTCAATTATCAATATTAGCAATTTTCGGTATCATCATGTTGGTCTTTGGAACATTTGTTTCACACACTGTTGCTGCCATCATTATCGTTCCATTGGTTCAAGAAGTTGGTTCCAAGTTACCTAGTAACAAGGCTGCTCCAATCCTAATTTTTGGATGTTGTTTGTTAGCCAGTTGTGGTATGGCTCTACCAAGTTCAGGATTCCCAAACATCACAGCTTTTGGTAAGTTGGATGATAGAGGCAAGAATTACTTAACTGTCAACCATTTCCTAACAAGAGGTATTCCTTCTACCTTCATTGGGTACATAGTAATCATAACCATTGGGTTTGGTATAATGAACTCGATCTTCACTAGTGTTAAGCATGTTTCCCAAATTGTCTCATAACTGTAATATATACGCAAACTTTTATTATAAATATTTATATCAATTTTTTATTGATTAATTCTTTGTTGATATCCAATATTCATTGTCGGAGATAATGGATGATTCTTAAGCAAAAAAAAAAATTTTATATATATTTCTGTGTGTTTACCAAACTACTCATCTTAAACATTTTAGAAAAAGTACGGAACAAAAAAGGGGAGAGCAGATGTCTCATTTGTAGTTTCCATTTACTTTATTGTGTTTGTGTTTGAAGGTTTGTTACTCAGATAAAACCAAAACTAAACAGATATATAATTATTTCGTACTTAAATTTCAACCTTGAAAAGAAATTCATGATTCACATAGGAGAAAAAATGGCTACACATCTATCAGCCAGCACGAATAGCGAATGTTCTTCGAGAGAAACACCAACACAAGAAGAAAATATCACTCCACCTAAACTTCCTGAAAGACAACCAATTTTGGAGGAAGTATCCATTCAAGAATACTTTCATAATCAAAAGACAAAGTTTCAGAGATTATATGAAAAGTTTATAGAAGAAGGCAAATCTGGAGATGCTGTATACATATTTCCAAAGGCTTGGTTCACTACATATTTCAAGACTGACACAATTTCTAAGGATAATGATTCTCTTAGCAATGAACAAGTTTTGAAGCTTTACTTCAAGGCTCCTCAGTTGCCTCCGTATATAGATCAAAGCAATTACTTGAGCTACATCGAATCAGATGTTTTAATGCCTATGGGCTTTGATTTGATGACAGAGATCTTCAATTTTTATGGATTTGAAGGAAAATTCATTGAAGGCTTTATAATAAAAAATGAGGACGGTATTAGTATTGATGGCAATCTGCTAAGCATGCAAGTGTGTCTATTAGTTGAGAACAGATGGAAAGTCTCTCAATCAGTTCCTGTATTCTTTACTTCTTCCAAATACTCCAATTTAAGTCAATTATTCCAAACAGCTGCAAATCAGCTTCAAGATATAGTTTCTTTGGACTCTTTTGATAAAAGATGTTGGTATTCATCTTCTGATAAACATCTTAAGAAAAATCCTGTTGAAGATTTTTTAATGCTGCCAAATGATTTCTTGAAATTTGAAGAGATACAATTTGTGGACAGCACCATGGCAGAAATGCACATACCTGAACAGAACTACCTCAAGTTGAATACATTAATTATTGAAATAAGATTTGGTGATGTTTGGCCTTCGTTGTGTCATTTGTATAACAGCACCAAAAACAACATGAATAACTCTCTAGAAGGTACTGCCTCTCACCAAGGGCGAATTGGTTTGAACAATTTAGGTAATACATGTTTCATGAACAGTGCCTTGCAATGTTTGGCTCACATTCCAGAGCTTGTGGAGTATTTTGACTATGGCTGTCACAAGGAAGAGCTAAATATTAACAATCCATTGGGTTACAATGGTAAAATAGCTGTTGCTTTTGGTGACTTGATTCATGATTTGAATGAGAAGAGCACTGACAAAACTTCCGTAGCTCCTAGAAACTTTAAAATGACCCTAGGTATGTGCAACCAAATGTTTGCTGGCTACTCTCAACAAGACTCACAAGAGTTTTTGACCTTTTTGTTAGATGCGTTGCATGAAGACTTAAATAGAGTCAAAGACAAGCCCTACGTTGAAAACCCAAGTTCGGGCTTGGACTTTGATGTTAATGACAAAGACAAGTTATTGGCATTGGCTAAAGAAACCTGGGACAAATACAGACTTAGAAATGATTCAATTGTTTTGGATTTATTTGTAGGCTTGTACCAGTCAACTTTGAAATGCCCAGACTGTAAGAATGTGTCTGTGACATTTGATCCCTTTAATGATTTATCTTTGCCTATTCCAATTGAAAGCTTCTGGAGAAAAAACATGTATATTTTACCATTGAATGATGATCCGCATACGTTGGAACTTGAGATGCACGATAATCTAAAATACAAAGATTTGAAAGCAGAGGTTGCAAGATACATGGAAGTAGAACCTGAGCATTTGTTTGGTTTTGAATTTTATTCCTCATCCATTTACAAGTGCTATGAAAACGAGAGCTCTGGCTCGGTTTTCTTGCCTCTTGAAGACTTGATAACATCTCAAGATATACCATTCTTTGTTGAGGTGGGTCCTTATGACCCTGAAAAGGACTTGATTGTACCTTTGTATAATATTGCAGACTTCAGTGAAGGTCCTAAAAGATTCAATCAAATGGTTAATGAGAATCTGTGTGGTTACCCAACACTGATGAAGTTTGAAAAGAGTAGATTGGGAGATTTACAATACATCATGGATACTATTTGTAAGAGCATCAAAAATTCCACAACTGTAAATCCTTCAAAAATTTCTACTGAAGATCGAGAGCTTTTGAGTAAAAGATTTGACCAAGTAGTTAACGATTTGAAATCATCAAAAAAACTAGGTGATGATGTTTACAACGAGATGAAGTGTATGAAGGAAACTTGGATTCATTACAAGGTAATGAGTAACTGGTTTGATGTAGCATTCTTAGCAAATGCTAATAATCTGTCTTTTAGAAATAAAACTAGTCTCGAAGAAACAACGGATAAGATAGCTATACCTGAAGGCAAGCTTGATTTATCAAGAGCAATTAGTCTCGTTGATGTCCATGGAGAGTTGTTCAAAGAGTTATTTGAACAAGCAATTTCAGCCAATAAGGATAGTGACCTAGAGGATGAAATATATGATGAAAACTCTGCTAACAATGTGGAATCACATGATGCTAAAGATTTAAAAACTGTTTCGAACAATGATGAAGTGACAGCGTGGAGTCCCCAAAAGTCCCTGTCTACTAAATTGACTGAAAAATCAGGAATTTTCATAATACAATGGAAAATGACCAGAGAGGAACAAGAAGGCTTTTATAAAACACCAAAGGTATATATAAACACTGATTTGGATGAGAAAAATAAGGCCAAAGAAAATGAAACTAATGGTAAAACGATCACTTTGGACGACTGTTTGAAGAGATTCACTGAAACAGAGACTCTATCTCAGGAGAATACATGGTATTGCTGTGTTTGTCAAGATCATAAGCAAGCAGACAAAAAAATACAGATATGGGATTTGCCGGACATTTTATGTATCCATTTGAAAAGATTCAAAAACCATTCGATGACAAGTGACAAAATTGATGAATTGGTTGAATTTCCAATCAGCGGGTTTGAGTTAACCTCTGAGATTGGGTATCCTAAGAATGGTGAAAATTATATTTATGATTTAGTTGCTGTGGACAATCACTACGGTGGCATTGGTGGTGGCCACTACACTGCGTATGCAAAGAATTTCAGGGATGGAAAGTGGTATCATTATAATGATTCAAAGGTAACAGATGTGCAAGAAGAGCAGTTGGTAAGCAGTGCAGCATATTTGCTATTCTACAAGAAGAGAGGCTCAGACAATGATGAGAATCATGAAAAGTTGAAAGCACTAGTGAATAAAAAAAGAGAAGAGAATGAGAAGTTTGAACAGTTTTTAGATGAAAAGCAAAAGGCTGTTGCTATAATACTAGAGAAACATGGTGTTAGCATTGTTGATGAAAGCGATGATGATAGTGAAAGTGATAGCTCAGAAGTGAACCCAGATATGAACCGTGAAGAACGATGTAAAGATGAGATAGACTAATAAGTGGTGGTTTTGCTTTTTCCTTGTGATTGATGATTTTGAAATGTCTCTGATAAAATAACAAAGTATATAAAGATTAACTGAATTACACATGTGGTATTTTCCTGTTTTTCACATATTGTTTTCTGATGTCATCATCAAATGGCAACTTGAAATAAAAAAGAAGAAGAAAGCTGGCACTATATTTTATACAGATCTCTAACTTCTTGTCTAGTTGGAACACTGCTTGAGGCTCCTTTTCTGGTAACGGCTATACCAGCAGCCGCATTGGCAATTTTCAATGCTTCCAGCACACTTTTATCAAAGTCTGCATTGTTTATTGATTTGGCAAAGTGGGATGTGAAATAACCCAAAAATGTATCACCACATCCAGTAGAGTCTATAGGCGGGCTGGACAAATGCGAAGCATTTATGTGTGTGACTTTTTTAGATTTCAGATTTCTGTATACCAGTCCTTTTGAGCCTAATGTGACTATCAATGCAGTGTTTTTATTTGTATCTGGGATTTTTTTTGATATCCTGTCTGACAACTCCAAAAAATAGTGAGCAAAGACGGGGCTTTCATCGGTTGGTGCGGTTTCATCACTTACAGCATCGAGATGCGTGGCTAACTGAAAGGCCTCAATCTCATTGACAATTATTACGTCTATATTATGCCACTCAAAATCAGTTGGATAGTCTATAGCGTTAAAAGGAGAAGGATTGTAAACAATGCATTTATTCTGCTTCAATGATTGAATGTATCTAATTACCTTTAAGGGGTCGGGAATCTCATTCTGTAACACAACAAACTCATTGAAGGAATTTTCGAATATTTTCACTAAATCAGCATCATCAAACAGAGTGTTTTTGTTGGCTCCTGAAAAAACCATTATTCTATTGCTGTGGTTGTTTTCAGATTCAACAATGATATTTGCAACACCTGTGTTTTCATTGTCAACGATCTTAATTGAACCTATGTCAACATTTTTCTTTTTGAGCTCGTCCAGGAAAAAAGTTCCAAAAACATCACAGCCAACAGAGCCCAGCATACGAATATACACCTCATTTGTAAAATCTAATGATTTGGAAACAGACACACATTGGTTGAAACCTTTACCACCAAGATTATACTCGACGTTGTCTGAGATTGAAGTTTCATTGGCAGATGGTATTTTTTTCAAGTATGTAGTGATGTCGTAATTCAACGATCCAACAATGGTGATAAGAGTATTTAACATGGATTTGGGTTTATATTGGTGTTTTGACCTCAAATTCGAAATGTGATCCATAATGGATCTCATATGATCTTTATTGATATGTGTTTGAATGTGTAAATAATTGGTGACGCCGCAAGGCTGGTGTGTCTTTTGAAGCTGGGGTTCACGTGACTTGATGTCTTTGCCAAAAAAAAAGAGTTTCTTTTTTTTTTTTTTTTTTTTTTTTTAGTTTCCTTTTTTCTTGTATTTTTACACTTTTGGTAGTTCTTCTTTTATATTTAGATAAGGCAATCATCACCTTTACCAATAAAGTTATTAGGCATATTCATATAACGCACCCAAAAGGTTTACAGGAATACAACACAATTAAGATGAGTGACGTAAATGGCATTGCGTTGATGCAATTTCCAAAAGAAGTTTTACAAAGATTACAACCGGATTTGGTTTTCAAGAGACATCTCAACTTGGGTCTAAGACCAAGATCATTGATGAAGTTCCATGAGTGGAGAGATGTCCTATCAGTGACTACTGGCAACGTGGCATGTGATAACCAAGTCACACCGGAATCAAACACCATTATTGTATGTTCAAACACGAGCAAAATAGGTGCTTCCATGGTGATCAAAACGGATATATCTCTAGGTGTTTCGGAGGTGGATAACAGCTACTCCAATCAGTATGCACAAATATGGCCAGAAGTCATTGTTAACAGAGGAAGACTTGGTGCGCCAACGGATGAAGAGATGATTGCAAGCAGGTTGGTTTATGAGGATTTCATTGCAGGAAGATTTGTAAAGCAAGACGATTTGATTATAAAAGAAGTTGGTATTAAAGGTTCTGAAGATGACAAAGTAAAATACGACGTTGAAGATGTTGATGAAGAAACAATCAATGACATTAGAAACAAGTACACATTTGTGTTGTATGCCAAGATCAACGTTTACTCCAGAGAAGGTCCTGTGTATGATCATGTCCATAACTCGCTAATGTCTGCGTTGACTAAGTTACAAGTTCCAAGGGTGTTTATTGAGGAAGACTCCATAGATTTGAAAATACCAGTAAAAAAATCATTGAACAAGAAACAAACTGAAAAAACAAAGAAGACCTTTAGCTTAAAGTTTGATTTTGAAAGCATGAATAAGATCGAGTTGTCAAATAAAGTCACCATGGCATCAAACTTTGGTGTTGTGGCTACAGATCCCACGATTTTGATAGAAACTGAGGAAAGAGGTGATGAAACCATGGATATAGAGAAACCTGAGTTGACTAAACAAAAAATCATGATCTCAGACATCAGCAGTGACATAGAGGAACAAACAATACTATCCAGGGTGAGTGTTGCGTGTAATGAAAATGGATACTCCTCAATAAAACTGGTAAACGGTCATAACCTGGATAAAATAACAATAAGTGACTTGAAGAAGGTACTAGAAATGGGCAAACTTAAACAGAAGGCACTATATAAGAATTTAGAATAAAATAAAATGAAAAAGCGATTACAACTAATTAACAATATATAACTTATTTTTTAGATCTTCTCTTGGTTGGGGCTGGAGAGGGAGATGGGGTAGGAGCATTGCTAACATCAACTTGAACGTATTCATTGACTTTGTTGGCAACACCACCGGCAGCTCTCTTGACCAATTTGGACTTCTTTGTGTTCTTTCTGTAGACTTCAATGTAGAAAGCAATGAACAAGAACAAGTAGGATGAGATGATGATGCATCCATTGATGGTTGCCAAAGTTGAACCAACACAGTCGCCACAGTGGGGAAGGCTAGGAATGAAGGTGTGGACCAGCTTCTGGTATGAGGCAAAGTAGATGAAACCAATGTCCAAGATGAACTGGATGATTTGGAATCTGGTGACCCACTCCTTCCACCAGACTCTGATACCTGTGGAGGCCAGGAAGTAGTACCAGTACATGACACAGTGAACACCCAAGTTCAATGTGATTGGGACCCATGAGATGGAGGTTTCACCACACAATTGGGTGTAGCACAACAAGGCAGTGGCACCGTGGTGGTATGTGTGTAGGAATGTCAATTTCTTGTGCTTCAAAACTAAAAGCAAAGTGTCTGTGAACTCAAAGAACTTGGTCAAGTAGTTCAAGTAGTATAGGCAAACCAAAGGTTGGGTCCAAGCACCAATGTTACAGATGGCGTAGTACAAGCCGTAGTTGTAAAGCAATGGAATCAATTGCTCAACAAATAAAACCAACAACATCAAGGACAATGATGTCAAAATCAAGTTGTGAATTTGGCTGATTCTCTTGAGCTTTAATGGCTGGGAGTTGGACAGAACATATCTTCCACCAAAGATTATAACATAGTAGAGTGTGATGGCAGATAAAACAGACTTGTTGTCAGCTAAAGGACTATGATTTTGAACAAACTCAAACTTGGAAGGAACAAATCTGCCATTAGTTAAAGTGGTGACAGCCCCATCAAACTTTTCAAACAAATCGATGTTGAAAAAGAAGTGGTTCAGGGTAGGTTGGTATTCACCTAGAAAGGACAATGGGGAACTCATATGTTTGTAGAATGGTCTAAAAAGAAACACCTGTCTTGTTTTCTTTTTATTTTTCTTTTTGGTTTGCTTTTTGATGTACATATTAAAGCAAACATGTAAAGTGTTAATAATTAAGGCTAACAGTACACAATTGAAACAAAAATCAATGAGCACCATTTCTGTTCAACCAAAAAAAAAATAAATAAATAAAAAATTCGAAGCAAAAAAAAATTTTCAAGCATATATTTCCACGCAAGTGTTCAGGTGGAGACCGCTAAAAAGATGATGGCTAATTGGGAGTCGTTAAACCCGGTAAAATGCTCAACAAAAAAAAAATAGATAAATACCTCCCCAAGTCTTAGTCATCTATTTCTGTTTATCCTCCTTGGCCTCCATCAGTTTCTGTTCGTTGGAGGCTATTGCTGCCAAAGCACTCAGCGGATCAATAAACCCGCCCTTCGTGGTTGGTCTTGAGTATGTAGCACCGCTTCCCGGCTTTGTCAAATACTCGGGCTGAGCCTCTCTTTCAGCTGTTGTTGGTGTTTTCGTGTACTTGCCTGTCTGCTGCATGTTTGCCATCGGGAAGCATGTTCTGTTTGTGTATGTTATCGGTGGGAGCTGGGGTCCTCCATTGGGGCTTGGTGTGTCTGGGTTGTACCTGATCCCTCCCTTGAACGTCAACGGTGGTAGTCTGTGTCCATTGCCAATTGATTTGAATCCCGGCAAGTTCATGTTAGAACCGTTAGTTGGAAACAACTCCAGTGTCGGCTTTATCGGCTGCGGTAGAGTTCCATTCCTGTATTGTCCACTCAACGATGGGTTTCCTGTGAAGTGTTGGCTCAATGGTGGTAGAACAGTTGGTGTGCCCCTTTTTTCCAATGGTGGTGGAGCTTGTTGGTTGAGAGCGGCATTGCTTGCTAAAGTTGGTCTTCCTAACAAATTACTGTTTAGATTGACCTTGGAATTAGGAATAATGCTGCTCTCAACAGAGGCCCTAGGTTGTGCTATGGAAAAAGCAGGTTGCTCATTCAGCTTGCCCTCTACTTTCAACTTTTGATGTTCCAGCACATAAGTTTCAAATCCCAACTCCTTCCCCTTCTTCATGTAGTAATTTCTTATCATTGTAACTGACTTGGTCTTTATGTCATCAGAGATGGCCTTCCAGTCTTTACCATGCTTTCTAAGTAGGCCCGGAAACAAGCCTGCTTCATGCACAGACCAATATGATGTCTTTCCAGAAGAGTGCTTTTTGCCACTTGGTCCTTCACTTTCAGATGATATTTCCGAGGAAAGTTTCCTCTTCTTGGTAAGGGATTGTTCGTTGTTGGAAATAAGGGGCTTTGTTTCAAGTGACGAATTTTCCTCCATCTTTGGCAAGTCTTGTGTTAGCTTAGCCTCCAATGTTGCTTCAGCTTTAGGAGTTTCAATGGCCTTGGAACTCTGCTCCTGTTTAACTTCAACTTCATTTGTTGGTTTTTTAACATCTTCCTCCTTGGTGTTGGAGGCTTCTTGAACAGTGGGCTTTAATACCTCATCCTTTATTTGATCGCCCAACTTCTCTTTTAATGCCTTGACATCCTTTACATCTAGGTTGTTGTCAATTAACTTCTTTTTGGAAACGGCAACAGGAGTTGTTGGTGTGCCGCTTGGAGAGTCAAGTTTCATTTGTTGTTTCATATTTTTTTTCTTTTGCTTCTTTAATTCCTTTTCCTTTTCAAGATCCTCCTTCATCTTCAAGTACTTCTCAAAGTACTTGTTTTGTAGCTTTGTATGGTAGTAATACTTGATCAGCTCTGGAATAGTTCTTTTATATTTCATATGTTTACAAATTTTACCAAACTCCTTTGGATACAGCATGAAGGCATCAAAAAACTGCTTTTCTTCGTCCTCACTGAACTGATGCAAGTTGGATTTCAAATCGTTTGTTGTTAGTTCAGCCCATTTTTGCTTGTTCAAGGTTACTGCATTAAAGTTTTGGAAGTTTTCAGTGATGTATTGGTCGATGGGATCATGGAACATCTCAGGAATGGAGTTGACAGCAACCTGTCTATACTTGTTGAGAGGATCAAGCTTTGCCATTAGCTCTTCAAGTTGACTTTCATCAACAATGACATTCCCTCTGCTTGATTGGTTCAAGGACTTTTGGACAGCTTCCTCTTCCTCCTTTTGAATCTTTAACTCTTGTTCGTGTTGTAACTTTTCGTCATTGATTTCAGCGTCGTTTTTAAAGGATTGGGAGATTGCATCCAGCTTAGGTGAGATGAAATTTTGATGGTTGTTGTAGTTGTTCAAATAATCCTTTGTGAATTTGTACAAATACGCATCAGATTGTCTCTTCAAATCATTGAAGATGGAAGAGTATTTGGAGAGGTTTTTTTTGTGATCAAGAATGTTTGAGTAGTAGAATTGATGGTACTTTTCATTCAAGTTGGGAATTTCAAGTCTTTCGTTGTTATATTCTTTACTGTTTTTGTACTCTTGAATTAAATAGAATAGCTTTAAGTCTATTTCCTTCATAGGAAAGATAGCTTCATCTGTTGATGGATGGACATCTCTTAGAGGAAATGTTTTTATATTATGAGAGATAAACTGACTGTTTTTTGAGTTAGGTTGTACATAGTATGTGTAGTTGCTATCAGCTTGTTTTGACATTCTATATGGTGATTGGTATTATAGATTGATTATTTTAATAAAGGAAAAGAAAATAGAGAAATTTTTTTTTTGTGGAATGATTTTTTTTTTTTTGTTTATCGGACATAAGCATCTTCATATTGACTGTGAAAGGTATTTTAAAAAGTTTTAAAAAATAATTTGCATTTTTCTTTCAAAAATGGCATGTGATTATTTTTTTACAATATTTATATTTCCCTTTACGGAAGCAACACGTGATACACAGTCACACCAGATCAAAAAAAAAAAAAAAAAAGTAAACAAGAAACCGACACGTAAAAATCCTCACTGTTCTTTCTTTTTTAGTGAAACTTTTTTTTTAAAACACCACAATATAAAATTTGCTTTTACAACATTGAAAATTAATAATTTCTTTTCTCTTATGTTTGTGACTTGTTTACATATAATTTTATATATAAATAATTTTAATAAATAAAAAAAAACATATATCATACATAGTCTAAACATATACAAATAATATTAAACAAAAACCAGCAACATGAATCTTAACAATGATGAATACTCAAACATTCCCCTATTCGACAGCATAATCACTAACAACATCATTCTCAACACACCAAAAAAGTCACCTTCAAAGCAGCCCATAACAAACAGCTTTCTAGGTGAAAAGTCTACCTCAAAATCTTCATTCAACACTCCAAAGAAAAATCTCATCATCAATCCATCCACCCCAAAGACACTTTTGAAATCCTTTCCCAATAAAGCATCAAGTGCCAAAAAAAACTTAAACTCTCCTCAAAGAACTGTTTCCTTATACAACAACCTATTGAAAGAGGAGCAAAATGAACATATGTCTTTGAAACCTATTTCTAGATCTCCCTCTAGAAATCCTTCCAGTCCCTTTTGGCAACAAAGACAAAAGGTTCTATCAGCCACTCCTAAGAAAAATAGAAATAACTCACCAAAGAAAAAAAACTTTCAATCAATGTTGGCATCAATCAATAATAAAAAATCACCCTCAAAATCATCAAACTCATTGAACAATAACTTTGACAATACACCTGTAGAGAAAAGAAGATTAACCTTAGATGATGATGACAATGACGATGCGTTTTCCAATGTGGCTCATCCCAATATATTGAATCCAAACCTGAAATTCACTTCAAGAAATCAACTAAGATCCCCTTCAAAGAAACAGAAGTCTCCTACAAAAATCAATGTCAAACAAAAACTAATCTTTGATGATGATGCCACCGATGATGGCATGATTCCCTTTGAGAGCTCCCTTTCTGAACAAGAAACTCTATATGACAGCTCAAACTCATCATCTTTGGCATCATCCATGGGTCCTTATCAAGCCCCAGTCGCTCTATCTGAGAGATTTATAACAAGGGAACAAATAGAAAATATTCTTTTTAAGCATCACTTGGCTTTAAAGACGGAGTTCAGTGTTGGTTTAAGCCAACACAAGTTCAACAAAGACATCAATCCTCCTTTTTTAAGTGGAAGAGAGACCGAGTATAACTTCATCTTAAACTTTATCACTCAAAAGCTGCAAGGATCCGATTCTAACTCAAAGGATGCCCTGATGATCGTTGGTCCTCCTGGTACAGGAAAGTCCAGACAACTATGGCAGATTCTACAAGCACATTACAACAATGAGTTGAAGTTATTTGTTCAAGGTAAGGATTCCAAAATGGAAGTAACAAATGTGTTCAGTGTTATCATCAACTGTATGTGCTACACAGATATAAATGGTATTATCACTGCCTTGAATTCCCATTTAAACAGCAAAGAGACATTCCACAACATTGGCACATTTGAAAGTTTCTTAAAAAACACTGATTTCAAAATTGTTTTGGTTATGGATGAATTTGATAAATTCATCAACACAAACGATAGTGATCTTTACAACTTTATCAACTTGGCCAAAATGTACTCAAATCTTGTTCTTATCAGCATCACAAACTCGTTTGGTATCGGAAATATATCAAATGACTTTTCCCTGGAACAGCTGATTTTTAAGCCTTATGAGTCAAAGGCCATTGAGAGTATTGTTATTGAAAAGGCTGCTCTGATGAAATCCAACCTTGTTTCTTTACTAAAAAAAGAACTTTATGACATCGACACGGATTTCCTAAAGTCATATAACTTGTTCCATAGAAATGCTCTTTTAACATTAAGTAAAAAGTTTGGTAATCAGAATGGTGATCTTAGAGATGTTACTAATTTTATTTATCAATTGCTTGAAATAAGGGAATCAAGAGCCCTGATGGACGAGAATTTTCAGGCTGAAGCACAACAAAATCATATGAATGTTGGATCATTAAAGAACACACCCTATAGCTTACAAAAAGAATTGGACAAAATTGCTACTTTGATTTTAAATCATTGGTCAATGAAGGAATTTGTCTTCAAGGATGTAAATGAAGTCTTCAATTTATCCTCTGACACATTTAACCTTCAGAAACTGTTGAACAAAATGAACATTTGGCAGCAGTTTGTTTTAATAATCATCTGTAAAATACACGATGCTGAAATACTGGAACATCAAACCAATGGCGATGCACACAGAGACAGGTATGAATTCAAGGGTATTGATTCTGATGTCATATTTGACAAATACAAGCAACACACACTTTCCTTGAAAGGCAAGATCAAATCAATGAACAACACAAACCAATTAAAACACGGAATGAAATCAACTGGAAGCCACAATGTATTGCTGGACAAGGAAGTTGATCACAGTGACTTCAAAAAAATCATCGAGTTCCTGGAAGTTTCAGGCCTGCTCAACAAGTACACGCACAGAAAAGCTAGAACAATCAGAAACTTCATTCTTGTGTCTTACAACACACAGGATGTGTATGAGCTTCTCAGCCACAGTGTTTTGTTCAAGGACATTATATAATCATGTAAATTTTTTGTTTTATTTTGGCTGTGATTGTTGATTAAACAATGCACCGCTACCATCGCCAGGATAAATCATTATTTTTTCTTTCAAAAAAAAAAACCCCCCATCTTCAACCGTGAACTTTCTCTCTTTTTCTCTTTTTTTTTAAAAAGTCATTTCACTCTTTGTTTGATCGACTAATCAGTTAAATCTATGGATACTTTAACCAAACAATTAACACTCGGTCTCAGTTTCCTTCTTTGTTTTCAAGAAACATATAATGAGTAATCATAAAAACATAAACAGGATAGAGATCATTCTGATCTGTCTATGCTGGTACGCCACAAGCTCCATAGCCTCGCAAATAACAAAAAAGATACTGACTCAATGTCCATTTCCTCTCCTTCTTGGAGAGTTTCAGTTTTTGTTTTTGATACTTGCTGCCATAACCACCTCAACCACTGCATTCCATTTCAAAAGGTTCAAGAACCTCTTCCCAGCAGGCACATTTCCCAAACATTTTGATAATGATATGTCGGATGTCTTCAAACTATACAAAGATGACTGGATCATAAGACGCCCCAGCAAGCATATAGTAAAGACGGTGTTACCACTTGGCATATTCCAATTTGTGGGAAAGTGGTTTGGTCACAAAGCCACTGCGATGGTTCCTATTTCAACTGTTTCATCAATAAAGACCACATCGCCATTTTTCATCATAGTAGTGCAAAGGCTTCTGCAAATCAAAACCAAAAATAACAAGCTAACACTGATAAGTTTATCACTAATCATTCTAGGTGTTTTGGGCATTGTGAAGTCGGATAGTAAAAAATTTGCTAAGTTGAACAAGGCTGCTAAAAACAAAGCTGGTATTATACATGAATCAGACAACAATGATCACCACAATAGCAAGTTCATTGGTGGCCTGCTTGCATCAACAGTTTCCATGCTTGTGTTTGTCTTTCAAAACATTTATGCCAAAAAAATCTTCACCAACGAAAGCTCAAAGCCAGAAAATAGACAACACAGAAGTAACAGTGATGCATCTCTTCCTACCTCTGATGACATAGACATTCCAAACACTGGCCATAGACGAAAGCTGTCTGTAGGCTTGCCTGTGTTCAACTCATCACAAATGCTTTATCATTCCAGAAAACCGTCTTTCACCAATGAAAACTCTGAAAAACTGATTTCACCTAACCAACTAAATGATGCAAAATATAAGAAATACGACAAGATGACACTGATGATATACATTTCATTCTTTGGGTTCATCGGTTCTCTTGGCTGGTTCTTGTTTTTGGAGCTTCCTACACTGATAAAGGGTAAAAAAGTCATCCACTACAACAACATGGTTGTTGATGACATAGACATTGTGATTCCCTGGAATCTTTTTGCTTTGAATGGGTTGCTCCACTTCATACAGGCCTTGATCACCTACTACTTGCTTGGAAAGCTGCAAACTCTTTCCTACTCAGTGGCAAACTTGATGAAAAGAATAGTCATCATTGTGGTGTCATGGCTGATGATGACTGATGGCCAAGTCGGTTTTCTTCAAATGTCTGGTTTGATTCTAAACATCATTGGTCTGTACCTGTACAATGTTTCTAAATTATAGAGAACGAGAAAAAAAAAAAATGTATACATAAATGTAATTGATACTTTCAAAAAATAGAAACAATATAGTAACTTATTGTTGAAGGCCTAACTATATAACAATCATAATTCATAATTTATTATTTCTTGACTATCAAGGGTTATCTGATACTGTATATGCATTCTTAAATGGCTTTCATTTTCACTGTCTTTACTTATATTACTAGCAAAATTTGTAATGTTTTCTATACCAAATTCAGCATCCATAATGCATCTTTTCAAGTCAAATCTCCCTCGGGAAGTAACACAGAGTCTATAAACTACAATCTTATTGTCCTGGAGAACTAATAAGTAATCAATAATGTCGCTAAACTGGATCTTCAACTCATTGCTTAATTTACCAAACCCCAGTACTTTGGTACATGCTATATCCTTTAGCACATCATTTTGTAAAACTGTTCCGTTGAAGTTGAACAAATCATAACATCCGTGTTCCTTTGTCTTCACCAATAAATTTCCTGAGTTATCTGATGCCCAAATATCCTCTACTCTCAACTGTGAGCTTAAGCTGCCAACTAATTCATACTCAGTTATCAGCCATTTCATGCATAATCCACCCACATCGAGGGTCAACAGCATGTTGTAATTTTCCATATACAGAACCTTTTTGATCATATCGTAGTGACCATGTAGTTGCCTACAAATGTTTTTCACAGCATCTTCAACTATCAAACCACCAAATTCCCTTGGATACAAAAGCAAATCTCTTAAAAGTATTGGAGACTTACAGTTCGCATGTGTATAAAATTCATAATAGTTCTCACTGGGATGCAGCACTTGCTTGGGGCTTTTATTTATTGAAATTAACTCTCGGTTGAAGTGCTCGGTAAATCTCTCCGGATGCTTAGTTATAAACAACTGTAACGGTGTCTGACCAAAGTTGTGGATGATACTACTTGTCAAATCAGCATCATCAAAAACACTGTCCTTAATAGAGGTATACCCGCTGTATGACAATTGATGGAATACATTTAGAGCATCCACTGCCTCTTGCCCACGTTGCTTGTATCCAAACACCAAGTCTATCCAATGATGTAAATTCTCTGAAACATAATCACTTTCTAATGCCTCAAGATTTTTGTAGACAAAAGCAGCACTAGATCCGTTTGCCCATTTTGGCAAATCAACGTTCTCAACCCTTGTTCCGCCTTGGGTAACACCAAAGTCAATGTCATTGACATTCAACAAAAATTCAGGTAAATAAAAAAACTCAGGTATCAGCTCTCTGACATCAGTAGTCAGCTCTCTTGAAGCTGAAACCCAACTTCTTTCCACTGAGTTGAATATCCTGTCTGGAGGTCCAAAACTGCCGCCCTGAAGAGTCTTGAATGATGTCGTGTATGGTTCAACTCTTATCAAATAAGAAGCAACTATCATGGCAGAGGAATAATGTGTGCCGTAATGAAACGGTGGTGAGTTTGCATCATCCAGCTCCTGCATCGAGTTGTATCTCTCTCTAAAGACATCCATTCTCTCTTTTGTCTGTGCTCCCATGGGCTTACTTAGGTCTCTGAAATTACCTCTTTTGTTCAGATCAAGCTCATCTGCAGTGTAGTTTGAAATCACCCATGGAAAAATTGGATATTGGGTTATGTCGTTGAATGATCTTCCTGCATAGAAATTTATTGCCAACAAATAAAAGAAATTGGAAATTCTACCTCTACTCCAATCAGCACTTATTCTTTCAAGCTTGTAATCCTCTGAAACTAATGAATGTAGCACTGATGTTAGTTTAGATGTAAAGGAAAACGCACCTATCCCATTCTTGCTTATTATATCACTGGACTCTATGTTTATTCCTTCGAAAATCCTTTCAAACACATTCCTAGAATTAGAAATATCATGATTAAGGCTTGTAAATATCAGTGATGTATTAGTTTCATTATAAAAAGAATCTCTCATGGGTTTGTTAACAAAGGTAAAGAAGTATGAGCAATTGTTTTTATCACTAAACTCGCATGCTATATCCTTAAACAGAAACACTCTTTTCAAACTGTACATAATTTCACTTTTAGGCACAGAAATTGAGACTTCTGGTTGTATATCTCCTTTGTTTTGAGATAAGGACTCCTCAAATCTTAAAGCCAACAAGGTCTCTTCCTCTTCAGATGTCATTTCATTCCTGTTGACAATCAGTCCTTCGCTTTCTCTAAAGAAATAATGGCTGTAGAACATCACGTTCTTGTCTGTTGATATCACCACTCCATTTTCAATGCTCATACCAACAACAATACAAGTGTTCCATATGTGTCTTATGGACTCATTCATAGCCAATTTTTTCACCACTCTTGAATTTTGACTCATGTTTGTACTTTTTGACGACACTTGAGATAACTTAACTCCAGATAATATAGAATTAGGCTGCTTTCCAGATTCAAGGGAACTTTTCACCAACTTATTAGGAGCCAAAACTTTCTTCTGCATCAAACTGTTCGTGCTTCTATGTAGCTTCAATTTAAAAGTTTCATTCAAAGTGCTAGAAGGGTAATGGCTATGCTTTATCTTGAACATGTAGTAATCACAATCATCTATAAATTTCTTGGAGGCTTCTATTTCATCATCCTTATCAATGTTTCTTATTTGCAAGTTTTTGGACTCAGATAGCATGATATGATCAGATAAAGTTGTTTGGGATTCATTGAATGAGTCAAGACAAAGTTTAGCCACTGATACATCCGTGCTAATGGCCATTTTCTTCTTATCCACTTCACTAGCAAAGTCGGTGTCTTTCAAAACAAGAGTGCCAGAAACTTTATTCAAGTTTCTTATAAATTCATTTTTACTGGCAACTAAAGTTTCCTTTATTTCGGAATCATCATATCGCATCATTTTGTTCAAAAGATTTTTAATAGGAAAATCACCACCAGTGAACATTTGAATTTTACCTAAGATTCCTAGTTTAGAAGAGCTCTCAATAGTGCTCATTTGTATCTTTAAAAAGGCAAACTTTTCATCCTTATTTTCGCTGGTGATGATATAGTTTAAGGCTATAAACTCAAAGATCTGTATAAAGCTCGAAATAAAGGCACTATCTGTTAGTATTATATGTTGATTACAAATAATCAATCTGGCCACTTCGTCACTCTCGCCTTTATTTTGGCAGCATATAACTGAAAGCAATTTGGCCGTAAGTGTTTGGTATTTGCCTTCAGGTGCAACATTCAATAAACCAAAAAGTAATGAACAAAAATCTATTAAAAAATCATTCTCAAATCTATAGGCCGCAAATACAGTTCCAATAAAATTGAGTAATGTTTTGAAGTTCTCGAAATACATGCTGCTTTCCACTAGTAACGTAGCATGAACTTCCAATAGTTCTTTGAATAGACTTGGAATTATCTCAAATATAATCCATTTCTTGAAGGTCACAGCAAAATTTCTATAGCCACTTTCATAATTATCACTATTCAAAACTATTCCTAACTTTGTAAAATCTTCATTTGGTAGAAAAATAAGAGAAAGCTTTAGCATCTTAGTTAACAGCTTTTTCATTTCAAGTTTGACTGAATTATTTTGAACCATTGATACAGTAACTAAACTCGTTATAATTCTACAATCGTTATCAAATATACTTTTTCTGTACTTATCTGATTCCAACATGCTGTTTAAGATTTCATAGTATTGTGTTATGAAGGACACTTCTTCAATATTCGAAAGACTAAATACCTTGAGTAACAACAAATGAAATTCTAAATATTCTTCTTCAAAAAGTGAAGATACAGGCACCTCACCCTTTGTTATCAAGTCATAATCTAAGAATAGCGCATCTTTACTTCTGAAACTAAATGAAGAGAAGCAGATAACTTTACAAAATGAGTTCAGCAAGTCTAATTTTTTATTTTCGTGAAGTTCGCTGGCTATTCCCAAAAGCTTCAAAGGGCCACTTACTTTAAACTGAGTATACATTTCTGAGCAGCTTTTTACAACAACGCAATATAGCAATAAACTTTTTTCAAAAAGTTTCTCATAATTCTCATTAAACGATGCCGTTGAAGTAACATCAATTAGCAAAAATACTATATCAACTACAACAGGACTTATGGCTCTATCAACGTGCTGCTCGTCACTGTGACAAATGGCCCTGGTAACAGAGTCCAATAGTAACCCAGAAAAAATATGACCTTCATCTGTGTCCATGCTCATGTAAAAGAAGCATTTCTGCATCATATGCATCATCAGGGGTGAATTTTCCGCTGCCAAAGCACAGTCAAAAATGTTTTCCAATGTATTTAAAAGGGATTTCTTTAGTTGCGGTGATGGTTTGATATTTGCTATTGTGTGCAAGAAGTTGTCAAACATTTTTATGTTGGACTCAATCCATTCAACCAATTCATACTCAAATGAAGTGGAATCGTGGAATGTTGGATCAAATACCTTTTCTAAGAACATCATGTAATAAGTTTCATTGATATGTGACCATCCCGATAAGCACTCAAAACAATAGTTCAATAACAGGCGGTCCTCTTTGCTATGTGAAAGCTTTAAAAAAAAACTTAGTATCTCTTTAAAAACATCACTTGCGTTTTCAAAACCTACAATTTTCTCATTAATTAACAAAAACACGGAGCTTATGTATGCTTTGGTTAATTTATGATCTAAATTTTTGCCATAAGAGCATATTAAATCCTTATGATTAAGCAGTTTTTTGAAAATATAATCAAAAAAAACATCTGAAGAAGAAGTTTTTGCAAAGTTAATGACCTTCTCAAATATGTCACAATTCTTGTATACTTCAGCAAGTTTTTTGTTATTGTTGCATTTGAATATTTCCTCCTTTTCGTTAAAGTTTTCGTAGGTCAATCTTTCAAATGTCTTGTGATGCAACATATCAACGCTTTCCTCACTTTCATTAACTGTCTTACTTATGGAAATGCATTTAATTAATGAATTGACTAAACTCTCCTTACCAATGGCTATTGTTTCTATGTGCTTATCAAAAAAATCAAAGCTTATGTCTGTTTCTTCAACGTAGATTCTATAAAGATAATCTTTTCGTTCAAGTACAAATGCGTTAATATCAAAAGAGCTTATTGTTAAGTCCTTGTGATAAACCTCTTCGTTTTGTTGATCATTCAAGTATGATTGCACTATTCTAATGTCATTACTACTTAGCAATACACTTAATTTTGACATGGAACTTTTTATTGTAAATACATTAATATACTCATCTTTCTTGATAGTGGGAAACTGAAGATCTAATTTCAAAATTTTAAAACTTTCAAGATCGATCACCAGTGATGAATTTTTAATTAAAATGTAATCATTATTTGCTCTGTTTATATTTTCTTCACTCAACTCTAAAAACACATCCATATCAATAAGATCAAGATCTTGGAAGCTGAATTGTTTGTTGAAACGGTAATATCCATACTTCACCATGTTCTTCAAGAGTCTATATGCTTCTATCCGATTCCGATCGTTAGTCTCCAAAGATACTATATGCTGCTTTAATGGCACGTATAGCTCATATAATACAGTATGTGGCAGTATCAGCTGGTTACCTAAAGATAATTCAATGATGCCATTTAAAAAATATAGTAATGAGCTGCTTTTGAAGAGAAAGTCGAAATCTTCGACATTGAATAAATTTTTAGAATCTCTGACCTTAAAACACGTTTCTCCCCATGTTACTTTAAAGGGTTCAATCATATGATTGAAGATATTGAGATGGAGTTCAGGTATTTCTGCGGCATCATCGAGGTATGGTTCAACGTTATTTTCCAGAACTTTTTTGAATGTACTTGATGACAGCTTATCATCATGAAAGTCAAACAAAAAATTAAATATATGATAGTAATGATCCTCCATTAATATTTACTGTATCTACTACTTCTCAGTCTTCTCTGGTATCTCTGAATGGATTGCACAGAAAGAAAAAAGTGAGTTTATAAGAATTTCCACATCTAATTACGAAAGGGGAGGTGAAAAGGCGCTTATCGATAGGTTATCATTTTTTTTTTTTTTTCTCAAATCCTTTGAAGTTAAAATAAGATCATTATACTAAAATCAGAAAACAACTATATATCAATATAAACTATTTACGTGCCTTTTTTCTCTCCTTCATTTCAGCTGCAGCCTCAGGGTCTATGTACTCTAATATGTAAGGGAATATCATCATGAAGATGGCTGTGACAATACCTGCAGTCTTCCATTTTGAGGCTAATATGTCACCAATAAACCCACTTTGAAGAATACCTTCTGTTTTATTGATGACATATTCTCTAATTGGTGTATCCTTAGCAGGTTTAATTACCAATGTTTTCATGTAAGGCAAGGATTCAGGATACAAAATATCTGTGGAAGCAAAATTGTCTTTACCTATAGCATTGGCTTGGTATGTTATATTCTGAGGATCATCGTTAGGGACTGTGACTAATATTCTGTTTGGGGAAAAGTTAAAAACAGAGGATATGGCCTTGATGCTGTAATAAGATACATTACTGTTTGAGTTCAGTGGAACCTTTTCAAAAGAAAAATCGCCATTGGAACTAAACATCTTTCTTTTTAGGGTATAATATAGCCTTTCGTTGTTAATTTCAATGAAGTCTTCCGTTTTATATGGATATACAGGATTCAATTCAAGTTCAATGCTGTTCAAAAGAGATCTAGTATTTTTCAGTCTATTGGATGATAAAGTCTGGTTATTTAGTATGTCTACAATAGATAAATCAATAAGTCCGTCAATGGACACATGTTGAGCATTCACAAAGAGTATACTTGCAAAGGCATAGAAAACTAAAAGCAGGTTATATTTTAAGCTCATTACTAAGATTTTTTGTATGCGTTTGATAAGTTTTTCGATTTGGTTTGTTTACAAAGAAACCTTTATTATCTTACTTAACAATAACAATAAATAACAAATATTGGTTACTTTGTTTAGATTTCAAATAGTGAGGACTAAGATCATTGGTGTGTTCATTTTTTGTTTTGGTTTTTTTTTTTTTTGTTGGCAAATGAATAACATGACTGTTACGCACGGCCCGCTACCGAATAGAACAAGTAAAACGACCTCTAAATACTAATAGTAAAAGTTAAGTAAAAGATAAACAAAACGTTACTACACAATGATACAAGAAGTGAATACAAAATATAGAAATGTAGAGTCAGGACAGGAGCATATATAAACACGCAAGATGTTTGATACTAATTACTGCACTAACTACATTGTAAGAAAACACCTTACCGAAGCAAGGAAAGATTCCAAACAACTTCTTTTCTCTTCTTTCAAAAAGAAAAAAAGGTTGATCTCGAACTGAGTTGTAGGGTACCAATATCATGGGAAAGTATAACAAACTAATGAAAGTATGCAGGATACAGGTACTACAATAATACTCGTTCTGATTTTTAGTACAGGTTGCATCAGAATTATCTTTTTATAATTATAAATGGTCATGTTGAATATAAAAACTTATAATAAAATTGCCAATTAAATTTATACACTATTATTAAATATTATTCGCACACTCATCGAAAAAGTGAGTAAACAAAAACAAGAAAAAAATCTTCGTCTTTCAAAAATTCTCAATTTCTTGAGAAAAAATGTAGCAAAAAAACACTAGTAAGAACACTACATGGCCCAAATGGGAAATTGATAGTTTTTTTTTTTTTCAGTTTTCCACAAATTCAATCTCTTTAATTTTTTGTTTCGTTTTTTTTTTCTTTTTTTTATGAAAAAAATTTTTTTTCTCTTTGTGCTTTATTTTTAATATTAGAAGAAAACTTGCCTTAACTCTTTAAATTTAATATTACTGATAATTTTTATTCAAAATATAACAGTTATCTAAAATCTTGAAATAATAAGCGTAAAAAACATTATTAAAAACCAGAATCAAAATGTCTAACGGTATGTTTAAGGGGTGATCTCCTAGCTAAAGCCAGAAAAGTTAGCATAGTTTATTATTTACTTTAATTGTAGTAGTTACAATGATTGCTGTTATTAGCTTCCTTCAAACAGGTTACTATGTCTGTTAATCTAAATGGATTTAAAGATAAACCAGTAGAAAAATGAAAAGACGTTCAGAAAAGATAAACGATAGATGCAAACTTTATACATAAGGTTTCTTTGAGTATAGTAAGACATATCTAAAATAATTTTCCAGTAAACATATTTGTTATGCTGATGTATTATACAAGAGAGTTTTCAGTAGTGATTCTGATCCAGTCACTCATATTCAAAGTTGCTTTATCAAAGTATTACATCATGAGGTTTTATCACTTAATCTCAAAAAATGTTTCTCTTTTTCTTCTTTACTATTTTTCTAATTAGATCTTTGATTCCATATAGTTTATATTGGACAAGTAATCCATATCTTCGGATCCCCGGTTTTTGGTTTTGATGTATATAGATGATAGATCATAAAACCTTGGAAGATGTTTTTAGGAATCGATAATAGGACACAAATCTCAATATTTTGTCATGATAACTACTAAAATTTGTAATTAATATTCTTTGTCTTTCTTTTCGTAATGAAGTTTCTTATCTTTTATTGAAAACACAATTTACTAACAAATATGTTCTTTCTCATCAATCTTGCATTTAAAAATAGTTAAGGAAAACTACAACTCTCAAGTTTTTGGTGTCGCCAGAATTTTTGCCTCTTCTAACGATACCTTCGTTCACATTACCGATTTATCCGGTAAGGAAACTATCGCCAGAGTCACTGGTGGTATGAAGGTTAAGGCTGATAGAGATGAATCCACTCCATACGCTGCCATGTTAGCTGCCCAAGATGCTGCTGCCAAGGCCAAGGAAGTCGGTATCACTGCTGTCCACATCAAGGTCAGAGGTACCGGTGGTACTAGATCCAAGGCTCCAGGCCCAGGTGGTCAATCTGCCATCAGAGCTTTAGCTAGATCTGGTTTAAGAATCGGTAGAATTGAAGATGTTACTCCAATTCCATCTGACTCCACCAGAAAGAAAGGTGGTAGAAGAGGTAGAAGATTATAATCTTCCTTGCTTTTTCCACAAAGTATATACAACTGTATTTATGTTTTATCTATTTTAATACCTAACTAAATATATTTTAATAACGGAGCTAACTTAACTATTACTTTCTTTTTTTGCTTTTACTCTTTTGTTTAATTTTAGTTCATTTAACTACAGATTAAACTTATTTAATGTCGGCAACTGTATTTGTATCACATATTTATTGTAATAACATCATTCGAATATGTTCTTTAAGACAATGATTAACGAAGCAGCTTTTGCCAAAAACTTTAAATAACAGCAAACTTGATGTACTAAAACAAACTAGAAGAAAAAAAAGAAAAAAAGGTTGAATTTATGTAACATATATAATTAATTTCTTAACATTTTAAAATATAAAAAGATAAAACAGAAAGTAGGATTATTACAATCATCGTTCCATAAACTCTGGTGATTAAAAGATGAGTTGAAACAACAACAGGTGATAGTAAACTATCAATTTGTTTTTGTACGAGGCATTGAAATGCTTTTATTTCCACAATAACAGCAATGTAAGGTAAGCTATAAAAGTAAGAAACAATGTAAGAAAAAAGCTCCACCAATGTCTGACATCTATTCTTTATTGAGATAAATTTCAATCAAATTTTAATCAATACAGGTATAGTACACAATCCAACAGGCTATATGTAAAGCTTTTTTTTCTGATTGGACGAATTGACATTTTCCTTTATTTTTGTTGAAGAAAAACACATTGAGAAACCTAAAACAGAATATAATTCTTTCAAACTATATTACCAATTGCAGCATTGTGTTAGCTAAAAAAATTTTTAATTTTTTACAGGTTATCATTGAATAAATGAACTTATAAGTTTAGTTTTATAAGAAAGAACCAAACTACATTTAAGTGCAATTAGTAAACAAAACCTAAAATCTTACCGGAAACGTGTTTTCTTCTGGCTTCTTCGTGGTCCATGATACCAGCAGAGGTGGTTAAGATAACGTAACCGAATTGTCTGGCTGGTAACAAGTTGTCAGTCCACTTTTCAATGTCGCCGATCTTGACGTTGAATCTTGGGGAGATAACACCACACTTGTTTAATCTACCGTTTAATTGAACAACAATCTTACCGGATCTGTGGTCATCGATGTATTCGAATTCACCAATGTAACCGTGTTTTTGCATAACTTGCAAGAACTTGATGATAACCTTGGAAGATGGTCTGATTAAGACTTGTCTCTTACCGGTCTTTTCGGCGTTGTTGATAGCATTTAAGGCATCGGCTAAAACGGAAGCTCTGGTCATCTTTTATTATGTAAACTTGAGTTGGTTTGGGGTTTTTGATACATTTTTCAGATTAAGAAGCAAACAATTTATTACGAACGAATTTGTTAATATATGAAACATTTAAACAGATGTAGAAAAAGACAAAACACTTTTATTTTCTTCACACCATTAGAAAAAAAATAGTAAGATATTTTTTGAAAAGAAAAAAAATTGCTAGGCGGCATAAGCCATTCTCAAGTCCCTATATGTGGAAAGTGTTTTGTGTAAATAAAATATAGAGAGTAAGTAGTAGCCAATAAAATAATGTCCGAATGGGAGGTAATAGGCAGTAAACAATATTTTTCTCTGTCTAAGATTTCAAAAGAAGAAATCTACAATAACCGTTTCCATTTTAGGAAGTTTTCAGTAGTGAAAAAAATATCTTTTTTTTGTATTACATTTTTCTAATGAGTGTATTAAAAATGCATAAAGCGTTTTTCAAGAAATAATTACCTATTTGGGAAATTAGGAATATAGAAAAACTTCAATATTTTTGAGTTCAAATATCGTTTTTTTCGCACACATTTCAATGATCCACTACAGGGGTCATGAAAAGAAATTTAGCTTAATTGATTTTTTTCTTTTTTTTCTTAACGCAATTCAACTTTAACTTGTATTTTCTCCTTTTCTCCCTACAATTTGCTATGCTGGTGGTAGTCAATATCTTTATGATAATAATGAAATGAAAACAAAAATATTAAAATAGTTAAAGAAACGATAAAATAACTTCAAAAAACCACTGAAAATTATATAGTTAACAATGGCTGTATGTACCTTCAACCCCTACCAATCTTATATTTAGTTTAATGCAATACAAAATGTATCATGTTTTTATCCAAATTGACCTAATAGATTATCCTCAAAGATGAAGCAGTTATTACTTTACAACTACCCACGATGTGGACACACGGGCTTATTATATTGAAGCAACGGAATTGAAGATGATATTAAGTTGTCAAGCTATAAGAGCTTAACATTTTATAAGTATTATATCTTAAATTAGTGTTTTCAAAATCCTATGCACAGAGAACCATGTTTCAATCATAAATAATCCATTGAATTTAGATCTCTTTTATACTTCCGATTTTCTTATTATTGAATTGAGGAAACTTAGAGTTTAGAATCAAGGATTTTTAGTGATCAAATGAACTAAAAACATTTAGCATGTGGGTCTTTGTTCCGATATAGCAATATGGCACAATTCAAACACTGATCATTTTCATTGTATAAAACGAGTCAATGAAAGCGAGACAACCTAAACACGTAATTTACTAACAACTATTACCTTAATTGATATCAAAATATCTACACTCACTAATATTCTCAATAGGCTAAAAAGAGTTTCAGAATCAAGCAAAAATTAGCTAAGGCTGCTGGTCAAAACAGACCATTACCTCAATGGATCAGATTAAAAACTGACAACACTATCAGATACAACGCCAAGAGAAGACACTGGAGAAGAACAAAATTGAACATCTAAGTTATTTTGAAATGCGAGAAATTATTATTCATTTTTTTAAACATATAAAAAAGGAAACTTTATTTACAAATCTTGTTTAGGCACATGTCTAAGGAGTTAACATAAGTAATGCTTACAAAACAAGATATTAGGTGACATACCTTTGTTCTAAATCAGAGAATTCAAACATTTTAACTCAGACCTCTCAGCTTTTGTGCTTATAAGAGTTATGGGTCTGTTTGTTCCTTTTGAAATTGATAGTATATCGATTATATAAGAGTATATAAATTCAAATGTCAAAAGCAAATAAAATAAAAAAGAAGAATTATCTTACGATAGAAATATATCATTATTCACCAACTGTTTTTATCAATAGGTCAAAGAAAGATAAAATAAATGAGTACAACTTCACCTGAAGTGGTAAACGTTTATGCAACTTCCTTTATGTCTTGTGCAATTTTTTTTTCCTTTCTGAAGGAAAACATCAAAGGTCAGAAATAAAAAAGAATACTATCGTCAATTGTATATCAGTTACTATCTAGCTTTTTTTGGTATTCCAAATAAATTAATCATCATTTTTGATGGGATCTCCTCCTACTAAGAAAATGTGAGATTGCATGAAGGCAATATATGATCATTTGTTTACAATCAATCCTTTGACTGTATGTAACAAATAATCTGCCATTCTACTTAGGTTCTTTGCTTTGTTTTTTCTTTTTATATGTTTTCATGTGCTTCTATTAATGTCTTTAAAAGTTTTGAATTTTATTCACAAAACGAGTAAACCTGCTCTTTCACACCTGAAAGGCAGATACAACAATATATAGAAAAAATTTTATTCTCACTGTTTTTTTTTGAAAAGAAAATATTTCTTCTTTGGGAATATCTCAATTAGAGAAATATATATAAAAAAAAGAAATTGCCGCTTATTTTCAAAGTAAGAGTTTTAATTAATTCATATTTCTAATCATATTGTGCTCAAAGCAGCTCTAGTTTGGGTCCAAAATCTCCCTCGAATACCACACTTCCTGCCTGCATGGCTTTCCCAACATACTCACACTCATCAGTCAGTAATATATCCTGTGAGGTGGGTCTTTTGGTATAGTCAGGCTCAATCATCCACTTAACAACCTTTTCTAAGCTCATGCCATCAATCAAAAACTTAGGAACCCATGCCGGTATTAACTTTCCTGTGTTTTTTTCAATTTCATCTAGCTTAGATGGACCTATGAAATTAGATGCAGATAGCAAAGGGGTCGTCTTAGATTCACTTTTGTTGCTAAAAGAGGAGTATTCTTCTGTTGATTCATTCAGAAATTTGTTTATCTCACTTGAAGATATTTTCCCCAAGTCGGATATGTTTCCTGATCTCAAACGCTGCCATACTTTTCCGTTATCTGGTAGCACAACATTACAAGCAAGCTCTATCACAATCAACCCCAAGGAGAAAATATCCGCACGAAAGTCATAAATGCTATGTCTGATAATCTCTGGTGCTATGTACTCTCTGTCTCCTTCATTCTCAAAATGTTTCCCCTTCAACGGCAGCTTGGTACTCAATCCAAAGTCTCCAATTTTCAATGATCCCTCAAAAGTGACAAATATGTTGGATGGCTTGAGGTCTAGGTGGGCAATGCTACAATGGTTGTGAATGAAGTTCAAACCGTGGCACACTTCTACTATTATTTTCCATATTCTGAAATCATCAAATTTGAAGTCCTTGGTTTTTATCTGCTCCTGTATGAAATCATCCAATGTTCCGTTTTCATAATAGTCCGAAATTATGTAGTATCCATTGTCGTGTTTCCAACTGGTGATAAAATCAAATACAAATGAAGATTCATCTATGCAAAAGTCATCTTTTTGAAACAAAGATCTGTTTTGATGCGACTTTTCATACATCACTGGTTCGTTGCAATAGTTTGACACAATCTTCTTGTTTTTGTACTTGTTTCTGTACTCATTTCTACACTTTGAAATTGTTTGCAGAATATGAATTTCATTCAAAACATTCAAATAGTTACTCTTGCTGTTATTCGCATACATGCACTTAACCGCGAAAACATCTTTGCTTTTAGTCACACTTCCTAATGATTTAGAATTTGATATGTTTTTTTCCACTTTGAACACCTTAGCAAATTCACCAGCATTATGGATTTCTTGTACTTTGGAAAACTTGGTTATCAAGTACGCATAATGTATATCATCTTCGTTGTTTTTATTCAAAATGGAAGTGGAATGCTTTGCATCTGGTGAAATGAACTTACCAGATGGAGTAATAATACTTTTGTACTCCAAGTCCAATGGTCCTTGTAAGTTAGCATTAGGCTTCTTCATGGATTTCAACAAGTCCATCTTATCATGTTTTGCATGATTATCATTTTTCTGCGGAGTGTGGAATTGATTCTTCGTTGTCCCAAATGATCTCTCTGAAATAATGACACCATACTTATTTTTGGTGGGTGTTTCTTCTTTGTAAATTTTTTCTACAGAAGGCCCACCATACAGATCATCCGTTAACTTTTGCAGGCTTGAGTTCAAGTTACTTCCTAATATCATTGATTGTCTAGCAGATCCGTGCTGAGAATCTATTGAATTTCCGTAACTTAGGTTTGAACTTATCGTGGTGATTGTTGTTACAGAATTGTTCGGCTTGTGGTAAACTTTGTCCTTTCTGCAACCAGAAGATTGCGTTCTTAAGTTCTTGTAATGATTGTTTAGATGCGTTGGTGACCTCTTGAATATGTCTTGAAAACTTCCACCCTTTAAGTCGGGTTGATGAAAAGATAGCTTTAAAGAATTGTTTTGTATATCTGAAGCATCATCCATCATGTCATAATCTCTTGATTGCTCATCATCAAACATATCATCAGTATCATGTTCATCCTCGGTTATTGATGGTTCGTGTAAGAAGTTCTTTTTATTAAGCTGAAAAAATAAAGGCTTTTTAACTGGTGTATCAGGCACTACATGCGCTTTATTCTTGAAACCTTTGATGGGATTATACTTGAAGTCGTCATTCAATAGTCCAGAATCATGCAAAGTATCATCTCGTCCATTATTTGCTGGCATTTTGCTTTGAAATTTCGACACCAGCTTATCGGTTTCAAATATATTAGGATCCGGTTTTGCATCTATGAATGATGGGTTGTTGTTTTGGCTTCCTGAAACAGGATTGAAAATTTTTCTCATTTTAGCTATAGAGCCTTCTTCATGATCATTAACTGTACTGTCATAGGGCGTTTGATCTAAATCACCATGGTTTCTTTCAGAGTTGAAAAGACTTCCTGTTGCTGAGTTTAAGCTGTATTCTGCATAAGTTGGGTGCGACCATTGTGTGTCATTTGTTGGCAGCGGAGACACTCCAAACTTTGCAGAATTACTTGAGTGGTTCCAAGAGTTTCTGAAGCTTAGTATAGAGTTTTCCGTTTTTGCAGAGTCAGCTAGCGAATTCGTGACTACATTTGATTGCTCAACATTCAAATCCAGTGTTAAGTTTTTATTGTTGTGTTTTCTTGCAAGGCTATATTTATGTGAACTGTATTGATTATTGCTTAACATTGGATCACATGAATAGTTCAAATTGTTTTGAATAGTCGTGGATGTTTTGGAGTCAAAGGAATATTGAGATGATCCTCTCAACTCATCACTGGCGTATAAATTCGCTTGCTTACTAACACTCACCTTTTGTGGCAATAAGGGTTTGTCCTGAAATTTGCTATTTAATGACAAATTCAAATGGCCCGCACTTCTTGTTATACCTATTTTGTTTTTGCCTCTCTTATTCACATATGCTGTATTCTCCATTGGTTGCTGTAGAGATGCTTCAAGCTCGTGAATGGATGAATGGTTATCATGCAAAACATCAGAGCTATTTGAATCCACAAAGCTTTCATAAAAGTGACGTTTATATCGTTTTTCTACCTGAGGCATCTTTAATTTTGAGACAGCTACATTTCCGGTATCAAACATTGTATATGGTGAGTCTTGTGTGTTTGGGCTCAAAACTGATTTCTGATGATTGCGGTTTAGAGATATATTGGCCTCAGAATCATGAAATTTCTTCAAACTATCAAAATCTAATGGTGTTAGTTGAAATGGAGTTTTGATTCCAATGTTAGAATTGCTATCAATATTGTTGGCAAAATCATAGTTATCTCTTGAGAAGTCAGATGATTCAAACTGAAGTTTATTGCTATTTACTGGAGTCTTTTTGTGAGGTGAATACTCTATACTGTCTTGCCGTTTGTTAGTTATGTCAGGCATCTTATTAAAACAATAGCTAATAGCTAACTCAAAAAATAATAATAATGCGCGTGTATATGCAAATTATCTATACTTGGAAAATGCTTTAGTTCAAACAAATCTGTATAAATTATCAAGAGGTATATTTTCTTAATAGTGTTTAATAACTTAGTTTAGGTATCAGTTTATGTATAGTGATTAGGTTTTTGTTTGGTTGCCAGTATTGATAATGAAAAAAAAAATCCAATAAAGACAACACAATTAGTTAACCTTCGCGAAAAAAAAAAAAAGCACCAAAGATCTACAAACAAATCTGGTCCTGTGTGTACTTGTTTTCCCTGTTTTTTGTCTGATATACACAAGTTTTTAACGTAATCATTAACACAATTAATTAATAATTGTCACCTGAGATATTCATCCTGAATATGTACTTCAAGATAAGCTTCTTTGTGGAACTAAACTCAAGTTCTGATATACAATCTAAAGTAGCTTATCTAACGTAAAAACTAGCGTGTAGTTGTAAAGACAAAGTAATATATATTTTGGTGTCAAATAAACGGTTCTGTAGAGCTGTTGTTTGTCTTGCTTTAGCAACAACTGAAATTATTTAGAACTAATAGTAGTAAATGGTTTTAGGTCATTCTTGCTCTTTAAACAAATATAAATCTAATTTCGGACAATCTCGTTTTAATATAATATTATAAGTTCACTAAATAATTATAGTAACATGTATTGTTGACTTAATCAATATGTAGTAGATTGTGTATATTATAAGTTCTTAACAATTTCTTCAGATTCAGTTGGGTTATGCATTTCATCACCTTCCATGTCTTCAGAAGACTTAGCATAATAAATAACGTGGAAGCCTCTTTGAATGAAGTTGAAGCCACGAACAGGAACATCGTCCTTTAAATAGACGTTTGGAACCATATCACCGTCAACTTGAACTAGGTTGCCCCTTTTAGCAACTTTTTCAAAGTTAGGAGATTCTTCAAACTTGGTTATGTAAAACCAATCAGCGGTGTCGGTGCCTGGCTTAGCGTTGCTGGCAATGCTGTATTTGTATATAGCCTTATCACCATAATAAGTCTTGGTTGCATCAGCTCCTATTCTACCAGTGATGGAAAACTTGGCAATTTTAGAAATTGGGGATGTGGAAAATTGTCTTTTAGCAATGGAAAACATTCTTATTGGTTATTGTATAATTATTATTGGTATCATAATAATGTCTTTTTTTAGTTTTGTTTTCTATTTGTTAAACTGAATATGAAAAAAAGAAAAATCTAATTCCTATAATTCCCTAAAAACAGTGAAAGGCCACCCTTTTTTTACGTGTATGCAAAAAAAATTCTTAACGCTTTGAAGATTCAAATAGTTCTCAGTACATATCCACAGTTGAATACTCAATACCTTAAGTCTACCAGCGCACAGATAATGTCTAACCAAAACAACAAATGCGCTTTGTTGCTTACATTAATACGTCATAAGTTAGTAATGGCGTAAGAATTAAAGGACCTTTGAAATCATATATTGACTGGATCTATGATGTTCGGGTACACATTCTCAACCCAAAGAAAAAAAAAATTTCAAGTGAATCGATGACAGCCGCAAAAGATGTTAATTGAAATGTGGAAGATTTACAGTGATATATTAAGTATCCAAATTTCTACATAGCTTGCTTATGAGCCGATAGATGCACAATACTGAGGTCTTGTGATTTTGCCAGTACTTATAATTAATTATTGAATTATTGAGCCAATTTAATATATGTTCAATCTAAAAGGTAAGCACTTATTTATTCTTTCTGTGTGTGTTATAGCAGTTCTCGTATATAACGGTATATTCAAAGAAGATCTATCTACACGATTTCATTACCTGAGTGTAGAGAACAGAATTAAATATGAAAAGTGCTTAAAGGATTTTAAAGAGAACTATTGTGATGCGCATGAAATTCCGTACCTTGAAGACTATTGTATGCAGCTGAAAGTATGTATCGAATCATTCGAGTCTTATTCGTTTTTGAAAAAAGATGTAATTGCGAGCAGGCTGCAGCTACTTATCAAGTATTTATTCATAGATACTGTAGACCTGCTGTTGAGTAATTACATATATAAGGGGGAACATAAAGACAGTTTAAACCAAAATCATATTTTCAACATTGGTATTGTTGCTATTGTTGCTATTTTGTTCTTTTTACTGCCACTATATATTGTCATGAAAGGTCTCAAAGGCTCACTGAATCAAAAGAAAAATATAAAGGAAATAGAGGTCAATGAAAGTCTCACTAATGATGTCATAATCGAATAGAATTATTGAAAAAATCCATTATCGAATGATGTCTTAAAAGTAGTTTATAATGTTAAGTATATATCATAAAACTGAAAGATAATTATAATAAGAGAGATCATTTATAGCATTTTTGTGTTTGTCAGCAGCAGGAAGAATTTGTTCAATTAAAGTAAGCAAAACCCAGATATTCGATAAAGTGTCATCTTTTTTTATTTGTTGCAAATAAACATGATAGGAAACTTGTTTAATATGATTGCATTGTACAGGATAATTTAATTGTTAGCATCTATTTAATAAAGAAAAAATAATAAGAATAGTTAGACACACTGCACCACTTGAAGTGATAGCTTACATGTTGATATTATTCTTTATGAATACTAAATGCACTTGATTAAGCCCTGTAAACCCGTGGATGCAATTTTCATTTGTACTGGATTTTTCCCTTTTTTGGTGTAATTTTCGGAAACATAAATTTTGAATGCAACGGCAAAATACCCACAGCAAATAAATTATCTTATTTTTTTGGGGGAAAGGCAAAGTTTGGAAGTAACCTTAATTCTAGTTGTTTTTTATTTTCTATATACAGGGAATTGTTTCTTGGTAACTTACCTCTAATTTATTGAGAAAACAGTTCTTAAAATAACCTAAACAAGCTTTTTAAAAATGAACATTGAACAGATTCAAAGGGGAAGATCAGTTTATACGGATCGTATTTTAACCCAAAAGTCAAACAACCCTCAAGAATCGTTGGAGCTAATCAAGTTAAAATTAACAACATCAAGAATTTATAATGAACAATTTGTTAAGCTCTTAAAACAAGTTTCTATTGTGAAAAGAACACATCATCAACAATTGAAGAAAATATACAATGACAATGAGGCAATCAATGATATCATTTTTGATAGAGTGTCCAAGGAGGCTGGTATAGATATCAGCACAATGGCCGAGTTATTTGGCAATGGTGATTTAGTTGGTAAAGATATAAACACACAAATTTATGGTGCGATCATGGAGGAATTGAGAACTGAAATGAATCATACAGCAAAGTTTGAAACTGTCTTGAATGAAAAGTTCATTACAAGTTTAGACAATTACGATTCCAACAACTTGCAAACAAAGGAAACTTGGAACTTATTAAAGCATCTATTAAAAGGTGAAATGTCACCAGAAAGTTGGAGTAACAATGGACCTTTACTCTATGATATGTTTGAACAAAGTGACTATGAAAGATTGAGTTTCTTGAAGCAGACATTGTTGGACTTTGAAGTCTTGGTAGGCCAATATGAAGTTGCGTTAACCAACAAAAATCAAGCTACCTACAACAAGATATCCAAGTTTTCTCCAGAAGCAGAAATTGATCACTTTGCCAATTATGCTTCTTCAACAAGCTTTGAAAGCTTGATCAAAGCTGGGACTGAATCTAATTCACATCACAGAAGCCAATCGATTCAAGAATCTACAAAGAGCATTAGACATCCTTCCAGCTCTACAGTCTTGAAGCATGACTTGATTCACTCCAACTTTACTAATAGTAACAACAATGGGCAAGTTGAATCTGGAAAGAAAGAAAAGAAAAAGCTTAGAAGCAAGTTTGGAACTCTGTTTGGTAAGAAAAACAAAAGCAAGCATTCATCCAATCAAAGCTCTGAAAATCTATCTGAAAGGGAAAGTACCAGTTCCAGTGTCAAGCAGTCAAAGAGTCTTGCTAGAAAACCAAGCAACATAGCTGAAATTCCTTCATCAAATAACTATGACTTACCTTCAGCTACTTTAAGCTACACCCATAATAAGGATTTGCCTAAGGCCCCTGAAATCAAATACTCAGCTGACAGTCCAATAGCGCAATCTAACTCAGAGCAGTATCATCGTTCAAGTCTTTCACAAACAGGAATCCAAAGAATCGAGGATGATTCTCCACTGGTTGTATCTGACAATCATACTGAATTTGAATTGCCAGTAACAACAAGTGTTCAAGTTCCTTCTAACAGCGAATCAAGTATTGTGCATGCGGAAGCTCCGAGTGTTCCAAGACCACGAAAAACCAATAAGAGAGTGCAGTCTCAATTGTTTCAGGACTTGAATGTTAGCACTAGAGAATCTGTTTACTTGAACAATAACAGCGAAGATCTAGAACCACAGTTAACTGGCGCTGGAAGTGAAGTAGGTCACTCAACTCCGCAATTTGTTCATCCAGAGATATTACCTGCAGAAGATGCTGGTGACACAACCCTAGGCGCTGGAGACAATGAGGTTGATTTGCATGACATTGTTGTCAATTCCAGTATTGCTGAAGTCATCAACTATGCAAGGGTTGCCTCTGCTGATCCAGATGAAAATGGAGACTCAAAGTACACTGAGAATATTGATCTTGTTGGAGAGCTTGCTTTGTCTTTGCCGAATTCAATCAATAATGTAACTCTACCATATAATGGATTAAAATTGAAATTGAACAAGAGTTCATTGATTGATGATAACAACTTGATTTATAACAGCGATATATTAACTCCAAATGAAGGGAAGAATGAATACAATGTTGTTGATATCAGCAAGCTTGTAGGCAAATCTGTTGGTTTATTGAAGTATCAAACATCGAATCTCACTCCATCTACTTACAAAGTTCCAGTTACCATGACATCAGTCTGGAACCATGAGGATACCAAGTCCAGTATGGTGTTATCTGTAAAGAACAATACTAGTGATCATCTAGAATTCCAAACCTGTACAGTTTCAATACAAGTTTTGGATTGTCAAGTGTCACAAGTTTTATCCAAGCCTAATGGTGTATTCAACAAGAAGAAACAAAAAATTATTTGGAGATTCAAGGACGATAACAACAAGTTAATGTTTGAGCCTGAAGAAGAAAAGAAGTTCATCGTTAGATTCATTACCGATAAGAAGGGAAGAGAAGGAAAATGTAATATTGAATTTAGCATGTTTGGCTACAACGGTCTTGCCAATGGCAGCAGATTTGTGGCTCCAAAGCTATTGACATTCGACAAGGAAGAAATAAACATGGACTTATCCACAAGTTTAATTTCTGGAAAATACTTCACTATTTAAGAAATTATCGAGAAGAATTGATTAAATCTGTAGATTGTTTCTTTTTTTTTTTTTTTTGTTTACTTGCAGCGTCTTATGCTTTGTAGATAATTACTATATTAGGAAATAATACTAGCTCAAAAATTTTCAAAAGACTTTTTTTTTTTTAAAGGAATTGAAAAAAAGCATGTTTGGTTCTATATAAATGCTCGCATTTAATTCATACTGCAACTGTTACACAACAACTGTATTTTATTTTAACATTATTTCTAATAATTACGAATTTATGGTAAAAAAAAATATATAAACCCAACAAGCACTTCCATTGTAATTAAGTTGGCTATTCGTCTTGACTCTCCAGGACATATTCCACCTCAACCGATGAACGTTGTGTTACACTGTATTTAGCATACACTTAATAGACATACTAATTAATGATTCAAACATTTTTATAGATATTTATTCAGGTGTTGACCTTTTAGTTTTTGTATTTCATTCTAGGATATTTGTTATATGATGATAATTTTTACTCAGCTCACTCAGAATTTTCGTGATTGACAAAATTTCCATATACTTCATCAAATTATACCTGAAACAAACCTAGAATTAACTTGCTAGAAGGATATCAACCTAAATTATTCATAAAAAATTGAAACATTAATTTTTTTACTGCCTATTGGGTTATGCTGAATTCATGTATTATTTAACACTTTGTTGTAACGTGCTCATGTAGTTTTTGTAGAGATACATGTTCATCATATAGTAAATCCTTATTTAGATCATTCTGTATATCACTCTTATTATATATTTCTTTCAATTCTATGAATCACATTGTGCTATGTTATAAGGATATTGTATACTTTTAGTTATTTAATAACTTTAATTTCTTTTTTTTTTTCAACACTATATCCAGTTACCCTTTTGGGATAAAATTCCTTAGCTCATATATTTTTCTGGAAATATCCAATGCTAGGAATTTAAAAGAACATGTTCTTCTGAGCTAAAAAAATTTTTTTTGGCATAATATATAAGTCAGCTAGGTGACTTTAAGTTTAATATGCTAAATGAAATTAAATCTTGCAAACTTTATAGTAATTTTTTCTAATTAATATTAAAGAACTACTTAAATAACCTGTAAAACATACAATAGATCTGAGATGTGGGTGATTCTTATGCTGCAGCCTAATCACTGCGTTTGCATTTGAATCATTATGCCCATGTCGCTATCCAACTCGCGAGAGGCTAGATTTCCCAGTTTCCGTGTATATTGCATGCTTGTCTGACAAGCTTGCATGTACATAACAACAGCTATCTTCGGATGGCATGGGTCAGGGTTAATGCCCAGGTTGGCGGATTCTTAGAATAAGCATTTAAACTTTATGTTTTCTTTGGATTTACGGTGGCCATTCTGAATTTCAGTTTGGCTATCCTAAAGAAAGTTTTTAGGATTTCCGCTTTATTGTTTCAACAATTAGCGTTGAGAACCTTTAAATATGCATTTTGTTTATATGCCGCAGTATATTCCTAAACGTTGTGTAGTAAAGTTTAACTGTAGATGTTATTTGTCTCGACATAATACGGAGCGATCCTATTGTGTTGCTTATTTCATCGTTCTTTATTTTCTTTTTTTAGGAAAAGAAAATCTGGAGCAGTTGGCTTTCTGTGGTCCTAGTTGGCCAATGATCATTTGGGTAAAACCATACTGCTGACATTTTCTTTTTTTTCACTTGTAAAGCTATTTGATTCTTATATTTCTTGAATTCTCTCTTGTTTCTTGTATTATGTGTTGATTTTTTACTTGTTTCTAATCAGAGCTATGACATAGCATTGTACGAGTTCACCTGTACCAAAAAAAATTAAAAAGTTTAAAATAAAAAATACTACATTAATTTCATATTACTTGTTACCTTTTCATATATAATAGTACACCTAATGGTGGAATAATCTGAATGGGTTTTCAACGTACACCATGTCGAAAGAGTCGGCAGCATCAAAGACAGCTTTGTCCATAACGGAGCCACTCGGAGCAGCAACATATTTGACACCACTTCTAGCAGCTCTGTAAACATTATCCGGGAATGGGAAGAAGGCATCACTAGATAGAGCGACGTCCTTCAATTCAGCTCTCCATTGCTTGATTTCTTCTTTAGTGAATGGGGCTGGAACTTCTTCAAACTTGCTTTCGAATTCTTCCTTTTCTGGTTGTTCAGTTGGAACTTGGCCGGTGACTAATAAATCAATAGCATTGGACTTTTCTGGTCTCTTGACACCCTTCTTCCACTTTAAGCCCAAAACCTTTGAATGTTGTCTGAACCACCAGTTGTCAGCCTTGTCACCAGCTAGTCTTGTACAGTGGATTCTGGATTGTTGACCAGCACCTAAACCAATGACCATACCGTTTTTAGCGTAGCAAACAGAGTTAGATTGAGTATATTTCAAGGCAATGGTGGCAACAGTCAAATCAATGGCAGCTTGTTCTGGTAAGTCCTTGTTCTTGGATACAAACTCCTTGAAGGTGGATCTGTTGATAACGGCATCGTTTCTCTTTTGCTCTAAAGTAATCCCAAATACAGTTCTGGACTCAATGTTATCCTTTGGTTCAAATGATGGATCAATTTGTAAAACACAGTATTTACCACCCTTCTTGGCAGTTAATAATTTCAAGGCTTCAGGTTCGTATCCTGGAGCAATGACACCATCAGAAACTTCTCTGGAGATGATCTTAGCAGTTGGAACATCAACAACGTTGGATAATGCAATCCAGTCACCAAATGAAGACATTCTATCAGCACCTCTGGCTCTGGCATAAGCACAGGCCAATGGAGATTCATCTAAACCCTCAATATCCTTAACAAAGTAAACCTTCTTTTCAACATCACTTAATGGCAAACCAACGGCACAACCAGCTGGGGAAACGTGCTTGAAAGAGGCAGCAGCTGGTAAACCTAAGGAAGCAGATAATTCCTTAACCAATGGCCAGGAGTTTAAGGCATCTAATAGGTTGATGTAACCTGGAGAACCACTCAAAACTTTGAACGGTAAGGCTTCTTGTTGGGAAACGTAGGCTTGAGCTGGCTTTTGATGAGGGTTGGCACCGTATCTTAGAGTCAATTGGGTGGTACCAGCAGAGTATTGCTTTCTGAAAAAGTCAGCAATGGCGGTATCATAATCACTGGTGTGTTCGAAAGCCTTTAAGGCCAACTTGTTTTTTAATTCCTGAGAAACGTCTCCTTTGTTTTCCTTCAATTCAGAGACAAATTGAGAGTAGTCATTTGGATCAGATAAGATGGTGACTCTGGCATGGTTCTTGGCAGCAGCTCTCAATAAGGTAACACCACCAATATCAATTTCTTCAACGGCTTCTGGAACAGTGACACCAACCTTGGCAACGGTTTCCTTGAATGGGTACAAGTTACAAACAACAAAATCAACCTTGTCAATGTGTTGGTCAGCTAAATCCTTTTCGTCGCTCTCCAAGTTTCTTGCTAGAATACCACCATGAACAGCAGGATGTAAAGTCTTGACTCTCCCACCAAGCATTTCAGGAGCGTGAGTGATGGAAGAGACATCTTCAACAGGGAAGCCAGCTTCTCTGATCATCTTAGAAGTACCGCCAGAGGCTAAGATTCTGACGTTGTTTTCAACTAAGCCCTTGGCTAAGTCTAGTAAACCAGTTTTGTCATAGACAGATAAAATAGCAGTTTTGTTTTGGGACATTGTGATTGATTATATACACTATAGATATTTGGTTTTTACTACGAATTAGACTCTTTATAATATATATTTTAAAGATTTACCAATAATGAATGAGCTTGAAAAGTATTCATTACTATTGCCCAAGTTAATGTTAAAAAGAAGATGAGAGAAACTATAAATCTTTTATATATCACATTATTTTTGAAAATACAACGAAGTCATATTATGTACACGGTGAAAGAAAAGATTACCAAAAAAAAAAAAAAAAAGCGGTACAGAGTCATAAAAATTAACTACCACAATTTATCCTGCGTAATGAAAATTCGTGTGAGAAAAAAAAATATAAACTTCTGCTCTTATATTCGAATCAATTGTGTATTTTTCTTGGAAAAATCGATGTTAATATATCGATGCATTGTATCAAGATCTTATATATAAAGTGATCTTCAAAATTCTGCTTTCAAGACTTTGATGATCTTGGCAATACCTTCATGAATTTGTGGTAGATCACTGGCAGCAAATGTAGCTCTATAGAAGACATATCCATCATCATCGATTTTCTTGACAGCGGATATTTCTTCTGGGCTGCCAACTTCAAACCAAGAGCCAGGAGCAACAATGACACCAGCTTCAATGAATTTATTGTTGATGTACTCTTCCATGGCAATTTTATCACCATTGTAGTTTTTGTGCTTTGAAGCATTGACGTCAATGGTGAAAAACATACCAGCTACAGGTGGGTTGATTCTTACTACATCATTGTCAATAAATTCCTTTGGCATGTTTTCCAATAAGTAATCCAATGTACCGTCTCTCTTTAAGGTATATTCATGTCTTAGACCAATTAACCAATCAATGTATCCTTCTTGCTTCCAGGTTTGTAACAACTCGTTCAAAAAGATTTGAGAGAAACTGGATGGCGCCATGATAGACGACAAGTGGTATGCAGCCAATTTCTTTGTGATGGCAGCGGATCCAGCTATGAATCCCAGTCTAACCCCAGGAGCCAAAACCTTAGAGTAACTTTCCATTCTCATGACTCTTCCATCAGTATCTATGGACAAGAAGGAAGTGGCCAGGCTGTCAATGAACTCTTGTTGGTTGTTGAATTTAACTTCCTTTCTCTCAGACTTGAGGATGTACTCACCGGTTTGTAGGAAGTAGTAAGGTTCATCCTCAACAATTAAGATATCATGCTTTTGTAAGATGTTGTATATTTGCTGCTTTCTTTCACTGGACAAGGAAGATGATTGTGGGTTTTGCCCAGTTGGAATAGTGTATAGTAGCTTAGGTTTTTTTAGGTCTTGAGGCCAAGCTTCCAATAGTTCTTCCAAGTATTCTGGAATGATACCATGATTGTCCATTTTCAAAGAAACTGGCTTTACGCCCTGAGCCTTGGCAGCGTTGATAGTGGCAGAAAAGGAGAACTCTTCAGCTAAGATGTAATCGCCTGTATTACAGAAAGTTCTTAAAATAGAGTCAAAAGCTTGACAGTTACCAAGAGATAAAATTACATCCCAATCCTGGTAGTGAGTACCAACCTTATGAATCAACTTCAAATGTTCCTTAATGAAGTTTAATATGGCCGGTTGACCTTCGATAGCTTGATATTGCAAGCCTCTTGCTAGGTTGAAGCTGTTTTCTCCGGCAGCACCAATAGATGAGAGATTCAAATCATTCTTCATGATTTCATATGAAGCAGTTTCTTTTGTTTCATCACTAGATGCAATACCATTAGTGAATGGAGGAACTGGAGAAGTACCACTGACAGATTTCCAAGGGAAATATTTACTTTGAGGTAACCCGTTACCTAAAAATGACACATTTTCACGTTGAGCTAATAAAAACAGATTACTTAATTTGTCTTTAACTCTTCTGTTACATTCATCAGAGTACAAGTAAGAAAAATCCTTTGCAAACATTACTGACTAGGCACTATATATTATTGTTTTTTTTTTTGGTTTTATTTATTTTTTTTTTCTTTTTCTTATAAAAAGAAAGCTATTAAATATATCCTCTCAAAAAGTTAATAAAAGTTTCATTCTTTATATATAGGTTCTAAAGAAACTATACAATTAGTCAACGGCATTTTCAAATTGTTCAAATTATATTTTTTTCTAATTTTTCTAATGAAATAAATGATCTCCACGAAAAAAACCCGAATGTGCATAATACCAAAACTTTTAGAGTCTTCTAAATTTCCGTCTGTGCGAAAACATGCTTTGTCACGGTAAATTCGGACGTTGAAATATACACACGGTTATACACCCTTGTTTAAGTAATCTAATAAAAGTGATTCAGAAATATGATAATAGAAAAAAAAAACTTGCTATGAAATAATAAACATATATACAAAAAAAAAAAGCATGTTTGTAAGGGTATAGAGCATAAACAACATATGATGAGTGAATCACATCTCATGTGATAGAATATGATCATAAAGGTTGGAATCTAAAAGAGCAACCGTTACCTGAATGGAGTAATAAGAGACAAATAAAATATAAATAAATTTCCAATAAAGGAAAAATTTTTAAATCGTTTATTTTCTGTATCTCCATAAAGATAAGGTGTTTTGTCTCTTCCAGGTTTTTCTTCTACCAGCAGAGGTGTTGTGGAACTTGTGACCCTTGTTGATACCTCTGGATTTCTTACCGGTGGAAGTCAAACCTCTAGCTTCTCTGTGCTTGTGAACTGGGTTACAGATCCAGTTGTATCTAGCATCAGTCTTGATGGCCTTGTGGTTTGGATCAACTAAGATAACTTCAAAGTACTTGTAGGTGGAGTCTTGGTTGACCCAGTAAGAGTTTAAGACTCTCAAGTTAGAAGCTCTTCTACCAACTCTTTCTTCAGCAGTAGCTCTGGAAGCTCTTTGGTACTTCAATTCGTTGATACCTTGGTTGGTTGGCTTACCGTAAGTGGCACCCTTTGGAGCTGGTCTCTTTCTGTTACCTCTTCTGACTCTGACTCTGTAGATGACGAAACCTTGCTTGGCCTTGTAACCTAACTTTCTAGCCTTTTCTGGTCTGGATGGCTTAGAAGCTCTGTGAATAACGTTCTTTTGTCTGTATTCCCAAACTCTGACTCTTTGCAAGAATCTTAAAACATCGGATTGTTTCTTTCTTTGTAATTCTTCTAAATATTTGTAGGCACCCATTTTAATAAATTAGTTTCGTGGTTTATTATAAGTTATAATTTGATTTGCTAATTAAAACTTTTTTTTTCATATTTTAAGAAAGACGTCTATAGTATAGGAAGTGAAAAAAAAAACAAAAGAGAGAGAGAAACCAAAATGTTTAGCTTAAACAGTTCAACATTTAAAAAAATTTAGTGAATAAAAGAAATTTCCGATATATGTTTTTGGAAAAGGTAAAATTTGTACTGTCTTAACTTTTAATAAAAATCAAACTTCCTATTTAGGCTCTAAAAAAAAAAAAGATAAAAAAAATATGTAACAAAAAAAAAATGCTATGTTCTTGTCATATTTAGATCACGCTTAGCACGTGATCCTAATTATACTTCCTCTTAAGGAAATAAAAAACGTAGAGTCTAGTTTTTTGAAATTTTGTGGGAGTCTTGTGTGCGTTTGATCTGAACATAATGGTATTTTTAGAAACACGCATTTTTTTATTAAAAAAAAAAAACTCTAAACAATGCCCACAAGTAGAAAATTTGAAACTTCAGCACTAATGAAAAGACTATATATTTCGTAATATTAACTCTTCACCAATTAATTATTGAATTATTTATAGCTTTCAGTGCCCCTGAATTTTAACTTTAGCATAATTGTTTCAACATTTTTGGTAAATATGCATTTATATATAAGAGCTCAAGGAATTTCCCTTCATTTATTTGTTTTTCCTATGTTTTATTACCTTAATAATAAGTTTTCATTATGAATAATAATCAATTAATACAAGAAAATAAAAACCATATTCAACATAATATACAATTAATACATACAAGATACACAAATGGCTTCCTCTTCTTCCTCCGTCTCCAAACACACTGCTTCCAACTTAGTTTCCACTGGTAACGTTGCTGCTTCTTCCGTTACCTCCACATACACCAAGACCTCTGTTGCTTCCACCTCCTCTGAAACTTCCGTTAGCACCACCAAGTCTGCTGACAGCTCCTCCTCTTCTGCCAAGGCCAGTTCTTCTTCTTCTACCAAGTCCAAGAACGCTGGTTCTGCTTTATCTGCTGGTGTCAATGTCAACTGGAAATTATCCTTATTGGTCACTGGTTTGATGGCTTTAGGTTTTGTCTCCGGTAACTAGATTGATTATAATGAATGTGGAAAAAAAAAAAAAAAAATCAGCTCTCTGCATTTGAAAATGACTTTAGAATCTTTTTTTTTGGGATAGCTATTGTAAGAAGATTTTAGTAGGAATGTTTATTTAAACCTCTAACAACGAATGTACGAATACCATCATTTCCTTATTATAGATTGTTTTTACTGCATGGACTAATTGTTCAAGATACAGAGTTAACATAATAAAGTTAGTGTGATCACGGATAGTATATATTCTGACTTTAATTCCAGAAATTTCTTGCATTTTTCTTGTGTAGAAAATATTTTAAAGAATCTATTAGGTTTATTTTTATCACTATTTAGAGAAAGACAAAGCAACAAATGTACTCTTCATACAACGAGCATACTCAATGATATAGCCATATTTTTTTTTAGTTACGTTTATTTATTGAGTGTGTTTAATGAAGGATTAACATTAACTTTCAAGTAGTTTACGTTAAAGGTATTTGAAGTCTAGTAGTATTAATCGACAATTATTGAATTACCTGTTGGTTTTATTTTCTCTTTAATAAAAAAAAAATAGATTGAAAGACGCTTAAACATTTTAGCTGATGATATATTTATCCTTAAGACGACTTTTTAATTAGAAGCTCACTATATTTTTGTTAGTGTTTATATGACAGATTAGCAAAACAAAATACCTGATATGGTTAAGATAATTCTTGACTATCAACATTTAAGAGAATTTAATTGATCACACTTTTATGACATGATTAAAATGACGTGAGTAATGTATGTGGCACGTGTGTGATTCCCTTGTTAGTTGCAGGAAAATGTAGTATAAGAAGCTGTCATGTTTCCCTCCTTCATAACGTTTTCTTTTTAGTTAAGAAAAGACCTTTTTAATTAAAGTTGGGAATTTCTTGGACGACAGTGGCAACTACTTCACTTGAATAGTACAATGGAAGACAACTACATACAAACCGTAGTTAACGTAACCTGTTTTCGTTATTTTTCATAATTTTTTTTTTTTAATTTTTTAAGTATTTGTGTATGTAAAGATGTGAGTCCATTACCAATGTTTTCCACAATGTGTGGCACATTCAATACAATGATAAACGTGTATATGAGACTATATTGAATTACCCCATTGGGTCTTCACCCACTATGAATTTTATCATTACATTTTTCTTTTTTTTTTTTTTTTTTTTTTTGTGTCCAAATATTTTGTTATTTTTTTTAGTGGATTGCACTATGAATGTGTTAACATAATAATTTTTTAAGTGGCTTGAAAAAATAACATATATAAAACAGAAAGACACACACAAGTAGTTGCACCATTTCTACGCTAAACACGTTTTTTTCCCCCTTTAATTTATTTCTTTTAATGGACACATCACCTTCAACAAATTACTGTCCAAAAAAATATGAAAAAAAAAAATAAGTTCAGGCAAACAGTATCACTTGTGTCAAAGAAATATAACTATCATATGATTAATTATTCACATACACACACAATCAATCTCTTACCTAGAAAATACCAAAAATAATAAATAAATAAATAAAATAACCATTTCTCATATATCTAATAAACAACATTTCACAGTAAACAATTTACTTGTTTAATTGGTTTTTTCTTTTATTTGAATACATATCCATCCTTGAAATACAAACCAGATCTAGTATTTGTTATTATACACTCCCCTTTTTTTTTGTGATACCATAATACCACTTTAAAAAAGAAACGTTCAACTATTTTATATTTCTGGGTTACATTGAAGCAATCAAAGGAATATCTCAATCTACAGCAACTTGAAACATTAGTACTCCAGTCACATTTTCTATTCCCTTATATGCCTAACAAAGATTTTACAAACAATGGATCCCTTCTTGTAGAAGATGCTGGTCTTCAGAGAGGTAAATCCATTACTAAATCATTCAAAAACTTATTTAGCGCAAACAACAATTCATCAGATAATTTGCAAAGTACCAAAAAGGACCCCTCCTTAGCTCATATTGCTTCATTGAACAGTGCAACATTGAGTACCAAAGACAATAATGAAATAAAGGCACAGTCTAGCAATGACTCTTTGGGCTCAAGCCTCAGAACTTCTGATTTGCGTGAAAATTCGAACCCTGCTTCTCCCATGATGAAGCAGTCAGGCACCGTTTTACCATTGGGCAAATCACTTAATCCCACATCTAGCGCATCAGTTAATAATTTAATTGACCAGGAACTAAATGCCATCAACAAGAATATAATCAATAATCCAAAATCTGATATGATTTATTTAACTGACAAATCCTCTTCAAGAGGCAGAAACAAGTTGAAGGCAGCACAAAGTGTCAAATCAAAAGACAACTCACCACAGGGATCCTCTAGAGAGCCTTCACTCTCACCGCAAAGATCTTTAAAGCAATATAGAAATAGAGGTATGTCTGTAAGTCAGGCCAATTTTGCTCATTCACCATCTCCTAGCAATAACTCAGACTCTTACCAACATATCAAGAGATCAGCAACTTTGGTGAAAGGCATGCATCATGGTGATGGGAAAGGAATAGTTGTAAACAATAGACACATGATTTGGGAGTCGGAAACCTTCAAATTGTACAGGAACTTTACACATGAACACAAATTGAGTGCCTTGCCATTGATAGACGTCAATCCAAATCTTCTGAAGGATCCAGACGCTATGAAGGAAGCTCTAGAACAAAGAAACAAAGATGCACCAGCCTTCTCCATATCTACTCTTTTCAAGTTAAATAAAGCCTCTCATCAAGTAAAGGAACAAAATGACGAAAAATCTCATGTAATTATGCCAACTAGTAAAGGTTACATACCATCCAAGGCAGAAATACAGAATAACAATCTATTCAACAGCAGTGCATCACATTGTAAACAAGTAGTAAAAATCGATGCTTACTGTTCAATGAAGAAAAAGAGAAACACACAAAACCCAGCCATTGGTGAAACGGAAGTCAATGAAACTGGGACCCCTTGTATAGTTAACACCAAGGCCGCTATTTCCAAAGACGAGTTACATTTGATCAATGATTTAACAACCAGAATGAAAACCATTATTGATGACAAAGAGCAGCAACCTGTTGCCACGACTGATAACAAAGAGTCAGATTTTGTTTCCAAGTATGGTTATTGTGCAGGGACTTTGGGTCAAGGCTCGTATGGAGTGGTTAAGGTAACTTGTAGAAAGTTAAAGCAAAATCCAGACTCTGAAACAAAGGGCAATGCCCCATATATTCTTGATAACATTGCCAAGAAGAGTTTTAGATTTAGAGACAGTGTCTTTTTTGCTGTTAAGGAACTACAAGCTGACCGAAAGAATGTTTGTAAAAATGACTCTGATGATGAGGATAGTAATAATGGCAGCTTCATGGGTGACGAAAGCAGTGAGGCCGATAGCGACTCAAAGTCAACAACTCTATCGGATAATATAAGGATCAAACTAACGAAGCACCGAAAGAGAAAAAACAAGGATTACAACGCCAAATTCTGTACCAGATTGACTTCGGAGTTTGTCATTGGACATGCGTTAAACAACATAGGCAGACATCCGAACATTTTGAAGATTTTCGATTTGTATCAATACGACAACATATCAAACAAGTTTTTGCAAGTTATGGAATTCTGCCCTTCTGGTGACTTACATTCTCTTATTAAGAGAACAGCTGTCAACGGGAATGGTAAAACAATATCCCGGGAAATACAGCTTCCACCTATAGGGCCAGGACCTGTTTTTGTAGGTGATACTTTAAACTTGATGGATGGAGGAACTAGTTTCTCGTTAAACACACTGGAGGGCCAAGTTAAAAATGAAGCCCTACCAGAAAAACCTAAATTAACTGGTTCTCAACAGAACTTGTTGGACTCCTTGATTGTTAGAAAACAAGAAAAGCACACACTGTTGCACCCATTGGAAATTGACTGCTTCATGAAGCAAATCATCAATGGAGTTGCATTCATGCATGAACACGGAGTGGCACATTGTGATTTGAAACCAGAAAACATATTGATCAAGCCGAATGGTATTTTGAAGCTAAGTGACTTTGGTACCTCCTGTGTCTTCCAAACAGCTTGGGAGAAGAAGCCACATTACCAGAAGGGCTGTTTTGGATCTGAGCCATACATGGCACCTGAGCAATTCATCCCACACAAGCAGTATGACCCAAGATTAGTGGACACATTTGCTGTTGGGATAATATACGTCACAATGGCATTGGGACATTATCCATGGAAGTCGCCAGTCAAGGAAAAGGATCCTGATTACGCTGAATTTGTGGATTCCCTAAAGGTGGTTATACCATACAATGCAGAAACAAAGCAACAAGAAATCATTTCTGGTGAGTATGAACAGTTTGAAGAAATGACACATGTCAATGCAGAAATGAAGTTGTTGAGAAAAAAGTGCTTGTACAGAATGTTGCATCCAAACCCAAACAAGAGAGTCCTAGTGAAGGATGTTTTGAATTCAAACTGGATGAAGAGAACTCATTGCTGTGTTATATACAAAGCCAATATGTAAGCTGACGGTATGGATCTGATTATATACTATTTTTTCTTTGTAAGATTGCTATACCTTCGAGGTTTTTTTTTTTGTATATTTGTTATCTTTGTTTAGTTGGTTAATGATATTCATCTCGGTAATATAACACCTAAATATTTGTTTACATAAACAAGTCTGTATTTTTCTATTTAATAGTTTAATGAACTATTAAAGAAGAGTTTAAAGTTTTTCAAATTTGTAAACTTTTTTTAAAGAAAAATTCAAAATAAGACAATTGTAGCGTAGTTGCTTATATCCGATAACAGAAAATGTAAAAAGGTAAAAGAAGTCTCAGCAGTTTAAGAACATCAAAATTGAATGAATAATTGACTTTTTTCATAGTAGAATGTTATCTACACCCTCATCAAAAGGAAGAATAAAACTTTTTTTCTTTGAAATAAAAAATTCCCTATCTATTTACACCGTACATTATATATCTTATGAACATAGCTTATATTCTCTTATCTGTGACTGCAGCCATTTTTGGGAAAAACTTTTCAACTTCCTTGGCGATCAGATTAGAGTTCGGGTCGTACTTTTGGCCCAGTGGCTCACCAGTGTTCTTGTTTATCAATGCAACAGCGTTGTCGCTGAACTTCACAGTCATCCCGTTTTTTCTTGGTGGAGTTCCATATTTTGTTCTCAAAATGACTCCGTGACATACCTCACCCTTCTTGACCAGGTTTGTGTTGTTACCAGTGGCTGGCTTGACCTGCTTCACCACACAGACAATCTTGTCACCGACCTTTGCATGATGTAGGGACTTCTTCCCTAGAACGGTGATACACTCAACAACTTGGGCGCCTGTGCTATCCACGCATCTCAACAAAGCCTTTAAATTAATCATATTGTGTTTTATATGTATCTAAGTTATGATAGATGATAGAAGCTGTGCTGTTGCTATCTTGAAAAACTGTTATATGGTTAATCTGATACTTGTGGTTGTATTGATAAAAAAATGTTCAATGGCTAGAAAAAAAAGAGTCTTCCAAAGACTTTTTGAAGAAAAAATTGATGGAGAAATATAAAAAAAGCAAAATTTTTTTCTTTTTTCCATAGGCGCAACCATGCAATCACGTGTATATTCACATATAAATTACTTCATTTTATATACTCAACTGACAAATATCAAGTTCATGATATATAAGGAACACAAACAATTATTATATTAGTACTTCAAATTTCTTTCAATCCTCTCTAGGGACCATCGATCACTTATTGATTTTTTCAAGCACCCTTCCGTAACAAAACATAAAGATGCACAGTTCTTCATCATCAAATTCGTTAGCTTTTTATGGTCATATGTTGCCTTCTCAATCATCAACTTCAACCGAGGCTCAAATTCATGCTGAAAAGGAAGTTCATAAACACACATAGTATAGATCATCACACCCAATGCCCAAATATCTGTCTTTTCTGTAATGCGATTTTTCTTACTTAATAACTCTGGAGCAGCATACGGCAGCGATCCTATCTGATTTATAGATAAAGTCTCATTCAAAGAGCTTCTTTCCTTCTCAAGAATCAGGGATGTGGACTGGTATGCTGGACCAATGTTACCGTCTGGAGAGGCTATTCCTAGAGCTGTGTCATCATGAACCAAATCCTTGTTGTTGATTATTTTCCAAAGCATTTCGTTTTTAGATCTACTGTTCAGTTCCATTTGGGAGTTGATAAACCTTATATTGGCAACTGAGTTGAACTTTTTAAAATCAGGTTTTTTAGGTGCATGGTCCTTTTCAAGGAACTTGGACATCCCAAAGTCACACAATAAAACCTTGTTATTTTCCGATATTAAAACATTCTCAAGCTTCAAATCCCCATGAACAACCCCCATTTCGTCATGCATATATCTCAAGGCAGATACAATTTGCAGTAAATAGTCCGTAATTAGTTTTATTCTCACATCCAATGGATATTCTGTTTCGTTGTTGTACCATTTTTTGGCCACATAGTCATATAAGGTTCCTCCGTGGATCCTTTCCATTAAACAAAACATTGCATTTTCTCCTTGTTTGAAATCAACCAGTGCAAGTATATTCTTGTGCTTGAGTGTTTTCCATACATTGACTTCTTGAATAACAGACAGCTTGACAGAAAGATTGTCTCTATACCTGACAATCTTGACTGCCTTGACATCACTGGAGTCAGAAACATTGACACATTCCCTGATAACGCCCCAAGCACCTTGCCCAATAATCTTTTTCAGCTTGTAGCCCATAACGACCAGATCCATGGAACTCTTCATGTTTGACTCCTTCGGCGTGCTCTTTTGGTAATCATTAACTTTCATCAGGCTGCTTACTCTTTGACTGTGCAGACTGCTGTTTCGTGAGTGCACAGAACCCATGGACGTATTGCTGGCCTGTCTTCCTTTGGCATTGACGGACTTCAATTCCAAGAGAATATCCTTGATGTCAACCCCTGGACAGATATCCATCAGTATCTTCTTACGCTGGGAATAAGGCATTGTTTCAAAGGACTCAGGTAACTTGTTGACATCCAGAAAGCTCTTCGAGGCCGACACTGTGTTGGTGTTGTATTCCTTGATTTCAATTGCGGAGTCTTGCTTGATTTCCACTGGGGCAACGTGTGAATGCTCGATGACTTCCTTTATCAGGTTTGATGTGCTTGAGTTGTTGGATTTGCTTGGTGTATCCAAAGTTTCACAACTATTTTTTTTACTTTTTTGTAGTGGTGGGATCACATTATCATCAAGTGTGGGGGTTATTTCATAATACTCCTGCATTTTCTGAAAGTTGTTAATAAAATCCATGTCTGGAATGTACTCATCATACATCATGGGAGCCTTGTCCTTCTTAGCTGCAGATTGCGGCTCTCCTGTTGAATATCTCTTTCTTTTCAAAATTTTTTTACTCTTGGGCAGAGCTTCGAGAGGAATCAAACATTCATTGTCATTGATAATTGAGTCTGTGTTGTCTTTGAAGTACAACTCTAAAAGGTGTTCGTCGTCTTCATCAGATCCCATTCTGTTTTTATCAAGTGGTGGGCCCATTTCCACTGTTGATGGGCTGTTTTCATCATTAACATGGTTCCTATGTTGTGAGAAATGCTTCCATAGCCTTTCCTTTATGTGATCCCTCTCTTGCGATGCATCGTTGACACTGAAGTGTCTCAAGCCACGAACCTTTGAAGAAGATGAGTAGCCGTTTTTATTCCTCTTTTCATTTTCGTATTTATTAGCAAGACGCTTACCTGTTTTGGTGCTGTAATTGTCCGTTTCATTTTCAGAATAAACCATCTTTAAAGGGGGGCCAATCTTAGGAACAGAGTTCTTATTAGATGTATCTGCCATTGCTAAGAATGTTGTTTAGTATTAAGTTTGAAACGATATTTCTTTGTTTCTTTAGGTAATATCAATTGATCTTTGTGAGATGAGTTATAGCTTGTTTTAAAAACTCAGAGAGTATAAAAATATAAAGCAGATTCTTATAAATTAAAAGAAAAAGTAAGAGATATTTTTACAGCTTAGATAGTATGGTTTATTGGAAACATAATCATGGCATTTTAAGGTATAGAGTTCAAGTTTTTTCTTATTAGAAAATATATTTTTTAAAAAAAAAAAATCAATAAAAATTACTACAAGGTTTTATTTTGATAAGGTGATGATTCGCTAGGGGCGTTTCTTTTTCTTTTAAGGATTTAAGGTGATTGCACCTCCTAATTTTGCTTATTTTTTTTGTTTTTTTTTTCATAAGGAAAAAATGGGGGAACAAAATAACAGCGTAGATGCACGTGCAATTTAGCTCTTGAAACGACTAATGCGTTTAAGACGATGGATCTAATGACGGGTAGCAGCACTCTTATCAGAACCGGTGTTTGAAGACAGAAAAGAGAGGAAATTAGATATCATAACATTAGAATTGGTAAGATGTTATTTATCAATGAATCAAATGAATGCATTTACACGTAAATAGGTTTTCTAAATGAAAAAAAAAAAAAAAGAAATAAGTAGTTTATCTTATAATATAAGATGTTGAATATTAAACACAGTTGGTTAACTAGTTCTTCAAAATGTATGCCAAATTAGTTCCATGAAAATAAGAGTGTATAAATATGCTCTCATTTCATATACGGTCTGCTTTCTATACTTCCAAATTTTCTCTAAGTACTATAGATAGTAGCATAAATTCTTATCAGTTATTCTCAGTATATCTACTAAACAAACTATAACTATAACTATGTGACGTAGATTACGTGCAGTGTATCGTTATATCACTCACCAGAAATGACTATTTTATTAAAAGAGAGAGAAAACAAAAGGACAAAATATCTTTTTCTATATGTTTTTTTTACTTATTCCAATGTATATAGGAGTTTGAATATGTTTAGGTTGAATAAATACTTAACTATCTAACACAAGAAGTGCACAGTTTCGTTTTAATATATATTTTATCTGTTTCCAATTGGTTTACTCACCGTTGATTCTGGCTAATTCTTCTCTACCATCCTTGGTGTATAACCATTCGTTGTATTTAACACTGTTAACCCACCATACGTAGTATAAGTAACCTGGAACAGCAAAGTATAAGACTTGGGATCTAACTCTTCTGGTGAAGTTACCAAAGACAGCTTCAACAACACCGCCGAAAGGAACTTGTCTGTATGGAGAGACGGCGTAAGAAGTGATACCTCTTTGTTTGAAGTTACCTAAGTGACCCCACCATCCCATGTAAGTTTTAGCGCTTGGAGGACCTGCCATTTTTGTATATGTTAAAGAAAAAAAGGGTGTTAATAAATATACTATGTTATCTATTATCTTGGTTTTAAGTTGTTATAGTTTGATTATAGGAACAACAGTGTATTACCAAAGGTTTAGAAAAAAAAATAAAAAAGAGAAAAAATTAACTAGAAGGAACTTGGAAACATTAAGGAAAACCCCAATTCTCTGTAGAAAAAATTTTTTTTTATTTTTTTTTTCGAGTAGTTTGTTAAATATTACTAGTAAAAAAATGTAGTAAGTTGAGGACTCTTTATCGGATTTAAACACATCTGTGCGTATTACCAAAAAAAAAAAATTAGTATACATGGAAGCGCTTTTCAAAGATGTATTTCATTTTATTCAACCAACCAAATTTTGATAAAGGATTTTAGATATATCTTCATATATTCAATACACTGAAGGGCAAATAGATACACCAATTTTCTTGAAAATATAGACTAACGCACGTGACTCATGACTGAAACCAACTCAATATACATATGTTCATATGTCTAAAAAAAAAACAAAACACATCATCTATTTAGATCTTTTGTATACTTTGTTCAAGAAAACTGTCAAAACTTCACCCTTAAATCCTCTGCTTTCATCAATGTTGGCAATTTTAGCCTTTAATTCACTAGCAACCTTTTCTTCGTATTCGTGATATAACTGGTCAATCTTCATTTCCTTGAATAAAGCCTTGCAAACAGCTTCAGTGTCCTTGTTCTTGATTCCATAGTTGTCATCCAAGGTTTTTCTTTGTTCTGGGGTGGCAATCTTCAAAGCAGTGTTGACGACCCAAGAGCATTTGTTGTCTTGGATATCAGTACCTATCTTACCAATGTCTTCTGGCTTTCCAAAGCAGTCCAAGTAATCATCTTGAATTTGGAAATATTCTCCCAATGGTATTAAAACATCATGTGCTTGCTTCAAGTCAGCTTCAGAAGTAATACCAGCAACATACATTGCCAAGGCTACAGGCAAGTAGAATGAGTAGTAGGCTGTTTTATAGATAACAATGAAAGAGTGCTTTTCCAAAGAAAACTTGGACAAGTCAACGTGGTCTTCTGGAGCAGTGATCAAGTCCAACAACTGACCTAGTTCTGTTTGGAAGGTGACTTCATGGAACAATTCCAGCAAGTCTACATAGTACTTGTCTCCCTTGAAGTGTTTTTTCAGCAACATGTAAATGGCTCCTTCAAGCATAAAGGCATCGTTGATGGCAATTTCATTAACGTTTTCAACCTTGTACCAACATGGTTGTCCTCTTCTGGTAATAGACTTGTCCATCATATCATCAGCAACCAAAAAGTAGGCTTGTAACAATTCAATGCACCATCCTAACAAGGCAACCTTCTTGTATGTTTCAGCTGGCAACTCATCAATGGACTTGTATCCTTTCAAAATTACATAGGTGTCAACAACAGACAACCCTCTGTTAAGCTTACCACCTGGGGTGTTGTAGTTCAAGGACTTTTCGTACCAGTTGATGGCATCTTCTGGTAAACCATAGTTCACCAACATTTCCTTCAATTCCTCAACCAAGGATGGGAATTCTTGCAAAAATCTTGATCTGTTGTATTCCTTAGACATCTGTATTAGCTTTTGAGGATATATTTATTTGGTAGTGTATATTTGTTTTGGTAATATATGATAAAAAATGATAAACAACTTATCCTGTAAGCATTTGTCGTGTTTAAAAATCCATATCAAAGAAAAACCTTATAATAAAATAGCATGAGACACAACCCAAACAAATACACCAAAAAAGTAAATATAAAGAGGAAAAATTTTCTTATTCTAAAGTATATATATTTTTTTCGTACATAAAATATGCATTTTTTTATATTTAAGTATCAACATTAAATTTTTATGAAGTTTTCAATTTCTATTAAATACAGATAAAACAAGCATTGGAAGATCCACCTAATAACATAAACAGTCATTATACATTGTAATAGCAATAAAAACAATAAGTTGAATATTACAAACAACACATATATTTAAAATCATACATTAAGACGAATCATATACAGGTTTTAAAATCTCTTTTTACCCTTCTTGTTGAATTTTTTATCCGGAATACCTGAGGAAGATTGAGCATCATTCTTTCTTTTGAATCTCTTCATACCACCTTGACCAAACTTCTTATTCTTACCTTCTCTTTTATGATTGACTTTCTGTCTTTTGTTGTTATCCTTACCATCAATGGCATCTTCAACAGCTATATCAAATTCAGAACCACCACTGATCTCATTGGCACCTCTTTTCTTCTTCAGGGACTTGATCTTGTCCAAGGTATCCTTCTTTTCTTGTTGTCTCTTTTGCATGGTTTGTATTTGAACTTGCTTACCGAACTTCTTCAAGTTTCTCTGTCTTCTAGCTTCTTGTCTGGCTAACTTTTCAGACTCCTCTTGAATCAATCTTTGCTTCAACTTCTCCATGTGGTCATCAGTCTTCAGCATTTCGGCAAAGTAGTCCAGTGGTCTATGGAATGGCACTTTTTGTTGCAATAGTTTTTTCTTTGCTATGCTGGTGGCTTCCAAACTAGCTTTGTAAAAGGCCAATTCTCTTTGTGTATCGTCTTCAATGTTTTCAACTAGGGTATGGATTGGTGCAGAGGTGGTCAGAGTTTGGTGTTCAACAAATCTAGTTGTTTCCCATGGTAGTCTCAATCTGTTGTAAGCCTTCTTCAATGCCTTTTGATTGTTTGCAAACACCTTTTCTCTTGGTTTATCTTCATCCTCGTCTTCTTCTTCAGATTCCTCGCCTTCTTCTTCAGATTGATCATCTTGACTTTCAGAGTCATCGTCTTCACTTTCAGAGTCATCGTCTTCACTTTCAGAATCATCACTTGCAGCTAAGTTTTCAATATCTAGTTCTGGTTCATTTTCATTTTCGCTTTCTGGTTCAGCAGAAGCTTCATTCATCTGTTCCTTCTTTTTTTGCAGCTTTGCTAACTGTCTCTTTTGCTTTTTGGATAAAGTTTTCCCTTCCAAGGCCTTTATTTCTTCATCAATGATATCATCAACAATTGGCTTGTCTTGATTCATCAAGCCCGAGTTTATAAGATCATCTTTGGTGATAACCACTGGTTGATTGGCTTCCAGTTCTTTGAATTTCTTTTCTTTCTTTAAGTTTTCCTCTTTGGCAATATTTTGCTTAGCCTTTTCGTAATCTAGTACGTCTTTTAATTTAGGACCTTTAGCCATTATATGCTTGATATATGTAGTTGATCAAATGTATGGGGTTTACAGCCTTTTTTTTGTGACTATTAACTCAAGAATTTCAAGATAACAGTAGCAATCTCCAACTATACAAAATAAGAAATTGATACTTTTAACCTGAATAAAATATTATACAGTAGCAGAAATACCAAAAAAAAAAGAAAAGAAACGAGAGGAATAGTGCATACTATAGAAAGAAATGAATTCAAGCGCCTTCAGATTTGCCTTATTAGGAAGTAAATTTTTCTCCTACGCTTACAAAACAAAATATGGCATATATCTGTTTTTAAGAAAAAAAAAAAAGAAATGTTAAGAAAAAAAAAAAAAATGTTAAATCGTGACCTGTTACGACTATTTCTTTCCAATACAAATTATTCTAGTGGTCCTGCAAAACAACTGTATTTTAGATCTAGTATATTTACTAGCAATTAAGAATATCTAAATTATATGGGTGAAATCAGTTTAAGATAGAAAGATAATGGTTTAGATATGTTGATATTTTGTAAACGTCAAACAAGCAATGTTTATTCTTTATATTTAAATAACAAGTTCATATCATTACGTCGAAATATTTATTGTAGAAATAAAGAACAAAGTTGACGTTTTCGTAGTAATCGATAAGTCAAAAAACAATTAAATTCATCTCTATTATTAATTTTAAGAAAAAAGTACAAACGTAAAGTCTTATGACCATTTATTATCAAGAATAGAAAAGTAATATTATAATTAAGATGATAATTTGATACTATAACTAAAATATGTGGGAATTAGCTTACACTAAAATGGTTTTAAAGATCTATTATTTCTTTTGCAGTATTTCGGAGAACTGTTTGTTTTTTCCTTGAAAAGTTCCGAATTAAGGGAAAAATACATAGAAAACGTAATCAAAAGCATGCACCCTTATAAAATGGATCGTAATCACCTTATATTCCTTCCTTTTTTTTTTTTTTTTTTTTCATTTTTCAAAAAATATATTTCCAAATTATCAGAAGGAATTTATCCATTATGGAATTTACGAGCAGTTTTCATATCCCATCTACACTTACAACTCTACTAACAACATTGTTAAATTTCTAACTGCCTATTGTTCATTTTACCCCTTAAGTTCCATGAAAAAATCTCAAACCTCATAATCAAATGGTTTAACTTTTGCTTCAAAATCACAGATATTTTCAAAATATTTAAGATCGCCCTTGCTCAACATTTAAATTTAATCATATGTTCTTTTCAATATTCAAAAGCAATCCCAAAACAATCAAAAATAAAACCAAAGATTTATTAAAAAAAAAAAAAATGATAGCTTTGGATGAGAAAGATCGCTCTAGCGGGCATAAAAAATCATCGGTCGTGAAAATCGCAATGTTGCTGTTAACACTGTTGACTCTTTCATTAGTCTTTTTGAAAGATAATGTTGGATCAAAACTTGCTACGAACAACCATCATAATGATGAAAAATTGTTCTTTGACAAAACACTAGATCTCAGCAACCTTGAAAAAGATAAATGTCCCTTATCTGACCCATTGACACCTACATTCGAACACTACAATTTAAACAGCATCATTGATAACGCAACATTCATTGACTTAGCTGCTGAAAAACTATCCGGGGCTATAAGAATCAACACATCAATTGGAGACCAACCTCCTGATCCTAAGGAAAACCTTGATTATTGGGCCTCGTTCCTAGAGTTCCATGAGTACTTGGAACAAGAATTTCCACTGGTACATAAAAAATTGAATTTGGAAAAGGTCAATGAAATCGGATTGCTGTACAAGTGGGAAGGAACTGAACCTGATTTGAAGCCAATGTTGCTCATGGCTCATCAAGATGTTGTTCCAGTCAATGAAAAGACTTTGGACCAGTGGAAACACCCTGCATTCAGTGGTCATTACGACAAGGAAGACCAAATGATTTGGGGTAGAGGTGCATTGGATTGCAAGAACTTATTGATTGCCGAGCTACACACTTTGGAAGTTCTTCTTGAACAAGGATTTGTTCCTAAAAGAACCATCATGCTGTCTTTCGGGTTTGATGAGGAAAGCTCGGGTGTCCATGGTGCCTCATCCTTATCAAAGCACTTACTAAAAACCTTGGGCCCAGATTCTATATACTCTATTATCGATGAAGGTGCTGGATTTTCCAAAATCACAGACAA